>CAUYLG010048074.1:0-15717 GCA_963573385.1 Cacajao melanocephalus | reverse complement strand
TACAATAGCAAAGACTTGGAACCAACCCAAATGCCCATCGATGATAGACTGGACAGGGAAAATGTGGCACATATACACCATGGAATACTATGCAGCCATAAAAAACGATGAGTTTGTGTCCTTTGTAGGGACATGGATGAATCTGGAAACCATAATTCTCAGCAAACTGACACAAGAACAGAAAATCAAACACTGCATGTTCTCACTCATAGGCAGGTGTTGAACAATGAGAACACATGGACACAGGGAGGGGAGCATCACACACTGAGGTCTGTTGGGGTGGGACTAAGGGAGGGACAGTGAGGGGGTAGGGAGTTGGGGAGGGATAATATGGGGAGAAATGCCAGATATAGGTAATGGGGATTGAGGGAGCAAACCACATTGCCATGGGTGTACCTATGCAACAATCCTGCATGGTCTTTATATGTACCCCAGAACCTAAAATGCAATAAAAAATATATATATAAATATATATATATTTGTGTATATATATATGTGTATGTATATAAATACACATATATGTATATATGTATATGTATATATGTATATGTGTATATATATGTGTATATATATGTATATGTGTATGTGTGTGTGTATATATATATATATATGAAAGAAAACACCACCAGCTAACCCCCTGAGTTATGGATTCCTCTCTCTATCCTTGTATTCCTTGTATATTGCAGTCTAGCAAATTTTAATAACCAGATCAGGGTTTGAGGATTGGTAGAGGGAGAAATCTTTATATGTGGCCTTTGGCAGTTCTTGCGTTACAAATCAGAGTCCTATTATAGCCTACTTTAAACTATTGTTTAACAACCTGCTTATATATTTCCTGTAATTTAAAAAGTCAGTTCTTATGAGACAAGGTGATGTGAACTGCTCCAATACACTAATCACAGTGTAAAAGAGACTAGTTCCTTCATTGTCAACTAATTGAAAAATTGGGCCAGGCGTGGTGGCTCACGCCTGTGATCCCAACATTTGGAAGGCTGAGGCAGGAAGATTGCTTAAGCACAGAAGTGCAAGACCAGCCTGGGTAACAAAGCAAGACTCTGTCTCTACGAAAAATAAAATTAAAAAAAAAAACTTAGCTGGGCATGGTAGCATGTACCTATAGTCCCAGCTAATTGGGAAGCTGAGGTGGGAAGATCACTTGAGCATGGGAGGCTGAGTGGCCGTGAGCCATGATCATGCCAAGGCACTCCAGCTTGGGCAACAGAGTGAGACCCTGTCTCAAAAAATTTATTTTTAAACTGGTCTTTTAAATGTTTTATATTATGATAAAATTATCAGTGAATTATTATATCAGTATTTAAAACCAGTTTAATGGGCCGAGCACAGTGGCTCATGCCTGTTATCCCAGCACTTTGGGATTTTGAGCAAGGTGGGTGATCACCAGGTCAGGGGTTCCAAACCAGCCTGGCCAACATTGTGAAACCTCGTCTTTACTAAAAACACAAAATATTAGCCAGTCATTGTGGCAGGCACCTGTAATCTCAGTAATCCCAGCTACTTGGAAGGCTGAGGCAGGTGAATGGCTTGAACCTAGAAGGCAGAGATTGCAATGAGCCGACATTGCACCATTGCACGCCAGCCTGGGCAACAGTGTGAGACTCCAAAAAAAAAAAAAAAAAAAAAAAAAACTGGTTTAGTGATATTTTAGAAATATTGTGTTGGGAACACATTATTATTTGTCTCATTAAAAATAATGAAATATAGCATTCAACTTTTCACAAATTTACTCTCCACTGTACTTGCAGAAGAGTTGAATTGAGTTTCAGCTAATTAGGAATACCTACAGTGTAAAAATAAACCTGATTAATCTGAGTCACAGAGTATCTTCTCTGTATGGGTCAGAAGATCATCTAATACAGTGCTTTCAAACTATGCTGACATGCAATACCCACTGTAAATATACTTCTTACTGTGGGTCTCAGTCAAAACAATTTGAAGAATCAGTGATCTAAATCAAATAACACGATGGACACTTGGAGAGAGGAAGTGATTAGCCCAAGCTTTCACAGCCAAGTTAGTGGCAGAGCTGGCATTAAAACCATCAGTGTTTTTCTGTTCACTCTTTCCCATACACTATTATTTAACATCTTATGTATCATATCAGCTTGTGAAATATGTGAAAAACAGGCATAAATGTGAGCTACTCTGTTAAAATAACACTTCAGCGAAATATTTATTTTTACTTTATTTTCTTCACTTTTATTTTTACCTGTTCTGTATTATTAGATTTCACTTCAGTGTATTTCAATTCATGTTCTTATGGTTTCCATGATGAAAATCATCACTGATCTGCTTTGAGATAAGGTTATGTTTGGGATAGAAAACATTTACAATCAATATTGAGCCTTTCATTTGGTTCCTATTGAATGTACTCCTTTCTGTTTTGTGTACTTTTTAGCTCTAGAAACTGAGAGACTGGACTACTTTTTTGACTGTGGTTCTTAGGACTTGAATACAGCTAGTTCTATGAAGGGGATATTAATGGAAATGCTCTTGAGTCTAGGCTACATGCCACTTCCTTTTTTTCTCTATTTCACACTGGGTAAAATTGTGTCATATTAAAACAAATCACACATTACAATGTAAATAAAATAATTTCACTATAAGCTCTATGCTTTTTTGCTTGGTGAAAAACTCAATAGTAGGGATTTCCTCTGCCTTTGATTTTGTCTTTGCCTTTTATACATTTTTGTCAATCTCATTTTCTTTGTTTTTAAAGTACACACACAGAAACATGCACTTTTTTTATATGTAATTTGCAATGAATAATTTATGGTGAGCTTTTAATATGCATCTTATCCCTTGTCTTTCTCCCTGAAAGTATATGAAGGTTTGGGCTGTCAGAGATTGATTTCATTCTAGTTTTATACATATCTAAAATACCACAGGAAAATAAGACCATTTTGACAACTTTTCCTACAATGGTTACAACAACTTCCAAAGACAGATTTTTTACAAAGTCATTAAAAGTAGGAACAGAGAAGGCAGAGGAAGATGGTGGGATCGATGGTTCCACCAAACATCACCCCCACCCCCACAGGAACACAGAAAAGCACCTTCACAAAAACCAAATACTAAGTGAGCACTCACAATACCTGGTTTTAACTTCGCATTGCTGAAAGAGGCACTGAAGAGGGTAGGAAAGACAGTCTTGAATTGTCAATGCCACCTGTCCTCCCTCCCCTGGCAGCAGGCATGTGGCATGGAAAGAGAGAGTCTATATACTTGGGGAAAGGAGAACACAGTTACTAGGGGATTTTGCATTGAACTCAATACTTCCCTGTCACAGTGAAGACAAAACACTGCTGAACTCAGCCAGTCCCTGCCCACACAGAGAGCATGTAGACCAGCCCTAGCCACAGAAGAATTGCCCATGCCAGTGGCTTGAACTTGAGTTTCTGCAAAACTCACCACCACAGGCTAAACTGCTCTAAGCTCCAAGATAAACTTGAAGGGCAGTCTAAGACACAAAGACTGAAATTCACAGGCAAGTCCTGATTCTGTGACGGACTTAGACCAGACCGAGTAGACTGAGGCAACATGTGACCTAGTGAGACACCAACTGGGGACCTTGGGGAGTGCTTTTGTGCCCCCCTCCCTCAATCCCAGGCAGTGCAACTCACAGCAACTAAAGTGACTTTCCTTCTGCTCAGGGAGAGAAAAGAGGTGAGTAAAGAGGACTTTGTCTTGCAATTTGAATACCACCTCAGCCACAACAGGTTACAGCACCAAGCAGAGTTGTGAGGCCCCCATCCCAGGCCCTAGCTCCCGTATGATATTTCTAGACATACCTTGGGCTGGAAAGGAATCTGATGCCTTGAAAAGAAGGACCCAGTCCAGGCAGAATACATCACCTGCTGGCTAAAAATCCCTTGGGACCTGAATAACAAGCAGTAATACCTAGAGAGTATGTCAGGGGCCTTGGGTGAGACTCTGAGACATGCTGGCGTCAAGTACCAGTTTGGCCACAGTGGGGTAGAGCACCAAGCAAGCTCCACTCCTGGGGTTTCTGAGTCCAGGCCTAGACTACTGAACAGCGTTTTTGGACCTGACCTGGGTCAGAGGGGCGGTAACTTCCCTGGAAGGTGAGTTCCATCCCTGGCAGAATTCACAACAAGCTGACAGAAGAGCCCTTAGGCCTTAAGTGAATATTGGTTTTGGCCTGGCAGAACAACCCATGGGCAGGGGGTGGTGGCCACGGGGAGAGGCTTCTCTGCCTGCTGAAAGAGAAGGGAAGAGTGGGAAGGACATTGCCTTGTGGTTTAAGTACCAGATTAGTCACAATCAAATAGACAACAGGTAGATTTGTAAGTTTTTTGACTATAATTATTTGCTCCCAGACAGCATCTCTGGACTCACCTAGGGCCTAGGAGATTTTGTCATCTTGAAGTGAAGGATACAAACCTGGCTGGCTATACTACCTGCTGATTGTAGAACCCTAGAGCCTTGAACAAACATAGGCAGTAACCAAGTAGACGATACAGTGGGCATTAAGTGAGACCCAGTGCTGTGCTTGTTTCAGATCTGACCCAGGACAATGCCAGTGCTGGTGGCCACCAGGGTACTTGTATCATCCCACCCCTAGCTCCAGGCAACTGAGCACAGAGAGAGAGAGAGGGAGAGAGATGCTGTTCATTTGGGAGAAAGTAAATGAAGACAAAAAGAGTCTCTGCCTGGTAATCCAGATAATTCTTCTGGATATCATACAATGCCACCAAGGTGGTATCTCTATGAGTAGGTAAGAACCACAGTGTTACTGAATTTGGGGCCCAAATCCCTTTGAATACCTTGAAAGTCTTCCTAAGAAGGACAGTTACAGATTATTAAGTCCAGATGGCAAAGAATACAATAAACAGCTAGCTCTTCAACAGCCACACACCAGTGAATATCTACAAGCATCAAGGCCAGCCATAAAAACATGACATCACCAAATGAACTAAATGAGGCACCAGGGACCTATCCTGGAGAAACAGAGATATGTGACTTTTCAGACAGACAATTCAGAAGAGCTGTTTAGAGGAAACTCAAAGAAATTCAATATAACACAGAGAAGGAATTCAGAAATATAGCAGATAAATTTAAGAAAGAGATAAAAATAATTTAAAAGAATCAAGCAGAAATTGAAGAATTTAAAAATTAAATTAACATAGTGAAGAATGCATCAGTGTCTTTTAATGCCGTAATTGATCAAGCAGAAGAAAGAATTAGTGAGCTTGAAGACAGGCTATTTGAAAATACATAGTCAGAGAAGACAAAAGGAAAAAGAATAAAAAAGAATAAAGCATGCATACAAGGATTAGAACCTAGCCTCAAAAGGGCAAACTTGAAGTTATTGCCCACAAAAAGGAGGTCAAGAAAGAAACAGGGGTAGAACATTTATTTATTTATTTATTTATTTAATTTTTTTTTTTTTTTTTTTGAGAGGGAGTCATGCTCTGTCTCCCAGGCTGGAGTGCAGTGGCACAATCTTGGCTCACTGCAACTTCCACCTCCTAGGTTTAAGCAATTCTCCTGCCTTACCCTCCTGCATAGCTTAGATTACAGGTGTGCGCCACCACACCTGGCTAATTTTTGTATTTTTAGTAGAGACCGGATTCACCATGTTGGTCGGGCTGGTATTGATCTCCTGACCTTGTGATCCTCCTGTCTCAGTGTCCCAAAGTACTGGGATTGCAGGCGTGAGCCACGACACCCGGCCTAGAACATTTACTTCAAGGAATAATATCAGAGAAGTTCTCACATATAGAGAAAGATATCAGTATCTTTTACTGCCAGAATTGGTAGATATCAGTATCTTTCTCTAGGTGTGAGCAAGAAACCATCTGAAGGTACAAAATTCACTACTAATAGTAAGCATACAGAAAAGCACAGAATATTATAAAACGGTATTTGTGGGTTATAAACTACTCTTAAGAAGAAAGACTAATCAATAAACCAATGAATAACTATAACAACTTTACACAACACAGGTAGTACAATAAGACATGAAGAGAAACAACATAAAGTTAAAAACTGGAGAGATGAAGTTAAAGTTTAGAGTTTTTACTAGTTTTCTTTTGGCTTGTTTGTTAGTTTGCTTGTTTATGCAACATTTTAAAAACCATAGGATCATTTCATTCAACATATTACTGGAAGCCCTATCTAGAGCAATCAGATGAGAGAAAGCAATAAAGTACACCCAAATTAAAAAGGAAGAAACCAACTTGTCCTTCTTTGCAGATAATATGATCTTACATTTGGAAAAAACTAAAGACTCCACAAGAAAACTGTGAGAACTGATAAACAGATTAATTCATGTTGCAGGATACAAAATCAACATACAAAAATCAGTAGCATGCTTATATGTCAACAGTGAACAATGTGCAAAAAAGATAAAAAGTAATACCATTTACAATAGCCACACAGAAAATTAACTACCTAGGAATCAACAAAAGAAGTAAAAGATAGCTATAATAAAAATCAAAAAGCACTAATGAAAGAAATAGAACACGACACTAAAAAATGAAAAACAATCATTATTATAGCTTGGAAAGATCAATGTGTTTCAACGTTTATACTACCCAAAGTAATCCTAAGCAAAAAGAACAAAACTGGAGAAATTATATTACCTGACTTCAAATTGTACTACAGAGCAATAGTCACCACAAGAGCGTGGTCCTGGCATAAAACAGACACATAGGTAAATGGAACAAAATAGATAACCCAGAAAAAAATCCACTTCCCTAAAGTGAACTCATTTTGTATAAAGGTGCCAAGGACATATACTGGGGAAAAGGCAGTCTCTTCAATAAATGGTGCTGAGAAAACTGGATATTCATATGCAGAAGGATGAAACTAGAACTCTGTATTTTGCCATATGCAAAAATTAAACCAAAATGGATTAAATATTTAAATCTAAGACCTCAAACCATGAAACTAATACAAGAAAACATTAAGAAAAATCTTTAGGACATTGGTCTGGGCAAAAACTTCTTGACAAATACCCTGCAAACGAAGACAATGAAAGCAAAAATGAAGAAATAGGATCACACCAAGTTAAAGAGTTTCTGCACAGCAAAGGATACAATCAAACTAAAGGAAAACATGGCTGTGCACGGTGGCTCACTTCTGTAATTGCAGCACTTTGGGAGACTGAGGCAGGTGGATCACCTGAGGTCAGTAGTTCGAGACCAGCCTGGCCAACATGGTAAAATACTGTATTAAAAATACAAAAATTAGCCAGCATCATGTCACATGCCTGTAGTCCCAGCTACTCGGGAGGCTGAAGCAGGTGAATTGCTTGATCCCAGGAGGCAGAGGTTGCAGTGAACTGATATTGTGCCACCGCACTTCAGCCTGGGTCAAAGTGAGACTCTGTTTCAAAAAAAATAATAAAAATAAATTAAATTAAATAAATAAAGGACAACCTACAGAATGGGGGAAAATGTTTGCAAACTACCCATCTGACAAAGAATTAATAACCAGAACATATAAGAGCACAAACAAATATATAGGATAAAAAAGCTAATAACCCAATCTAAAGAGGGCCTAAAGATTTGAATAGTCATTTCTAAAAAGAAGACATACGAAAAGACAAACAGGCATGAGAAAAGATACTCAACGTCAACGATCATCAGAGAAATACAAATGAAAACTAAAATGTGACATCAACTGATCCCAGTTAAAGTGGTTTATATTCAAGAGACAAGCAATAACAAATGCTGGTGAGGAAGTGGAGGAAAGGAAAGCCTTGTACATTCTTGGTGGGAACGTAAATTATTGCCATCATTATGGAGAACAGTTTGGAGGTTTTTCAAAAAACTTAAAATAGAAGTACCATATGATCCAGCAGTCTCACTGCTGTATATATCCCCAAAAGAAAAAAAAAAGTATATCAAAAGGATATTTGAACTTCCATGTTTCTTGAAGCATCGTTTATAACAACTAAGGTTTGGAGGCAACCTAAATGTCCAACAGCTGAATGGATAAAGAATATGTGGTATATACACCCAATGGCATATTATTATTCAGCCATAAAAGATGATGAGATCCAGTCATTTGCAACAACATGAGTGGAACTGGAGATTATTATATTAAGTGATATAAGCCACACACAAAAAGAAAAACATTGCATGTTCTCACTTATTTGTAGAATCTAAAAATCAAAACAATATAACTGATTGATACAGAGAGTAGAAGCATGATTATCAGAAGTTGGGAGGGGCAGCAGGGTCTGGACAGGAGGTGGGGATAGTTAATGTGTATGAAATAGTTAGAAAGAATGAATAAGACCTACTATTTGATAGCACAGCAGGGTAACTATAGTCAATAATAACTGTACATTTTAAAATAACAGAGTGTAATTGGATTGTTTTCATTTCAATAGTTAAGCACTTAAGGGGATGAATACCTCATTCTTCATGATGTGCTTATTTCACATTGCAAGCCTGCATCAAAATTTCACATGTACTCTATAAATATTTAAACCTACTATGTACCCACAAAAATTAAAAAAAAAAAACTGACACTTTGATTTCAGTCTTTGTGAAAACCTGAGAAAAGAGAGTCATCTAAGCCATGTCCAAAATTCTGAACTCCAGAAACTATGTGATAATAAGGACATGTGTTTTAAGCCACTATATTTGTAATAATTTCTTACGTAGAAATACAATGCTAATACAATGGGGTCAGATATTTTGAGGTCTCAGTTTTCTCTCAAGTCACTGGAGGCCACTTACAATGCAGTTCAACTTATTTGAATCTGTTTATACACACACACACACACACACACACACTAGCCTCAGTGTGTATGTTGATATAATTTATATAGACTGCTTTAAAATGAAAACTGGTTCCTGCCTATATTCAAAGTTTTTTTTGTTTTCAATCATGAAACCAGGCTACCCTGGCTAATGCCAGATGTGACAATTGTGAAATTTTTATCTGTTCATTGGGTAAAATATACACATTAAAAAATATTTAAAGAGAGTCTACGAAATAATTAGTAGTTACTGCAGTTGGACAATGGAATAGTGGCTGATTGCTTTCTTCTTTCTGTTTATGCTAATATTTTAATAATGAACAAGTGATTCTTTTATGATAAAAAGCATTATTTATACCAAAAAGACAACTAGAGTCTTAATCACTGACTTACATAAACATCATTACTTCTTAGTGTTCTTTAGATGTAACATGTACATTATTGGATGGTTATATTATTTTTATGTTATATGACAAAATATTTAGTTGAAATTGAGGCTTCAAATCCCAATGTAGTGTTTTAAATTTGTAGTCTTATATTGTTTTGTTGGAACATATTTTTTGTATGCCTCAATTTTTCATACTTCCTCAACTTTATCATTGAATATTAAAAGATTTTTTATGAAAGCAGACAAACAAACGTCCAACAGAAATATAAAAAATAAACAACATCACTAGCCATTAGGAAAATGTGAATAAAAACCACAATGAGATATCACCTCACACATGTCAGAATGGCTATGAAAAAGATGAATGGTAAATGTTGGTGAGCATGTGGAGAAGAGAGAACACTTAAACACTGCTAATGGGAATGCAAATTAGTACAGCCATTATAGAAAAGCATATAGAACTTCCCCAAAAGCCTAAAAACAGAATTATACAATCTCACAATCCCAATTCCAGGTATACATTAAAATCTTTTGAAATGAGTTTGCCAAAGAGATATCTACATTTTCATATTCATTGCAGCATTATTCACAATAGCCAAGTTATGGAATCAACCTAAATGTCCACTGATAAATGAATGGATAAAAACAATGTGATATGGATACACAATGGAGTACTACTCAGCCTGAAGAAAGAAGGAAATTCTGTCATTTGAAAAAACATTGATGACCCTAGAGGACATTATGCTAAGTGAAATAAGCTGGGCACAGAAAGTCAAATGCCACATTTTCTCACTTATATGTGGAGTCTAATACAATTAAACTCATAGAAGCAGAGAGCAGGACTGTTACCAGAGGCTAGGGCATTATGGAAATGAGGAGATATTAGTCAGAGGGTACAAAGTCTCAGTTAGACAGAGGAAATAAATGATGAGCATTTGAGGTGATGAATATGTTAATTTGCTTTATTCATCATTCCACATTATATTCATATATCATAACCTCATTTTACCCCAACAATTATAATATGTCAATACACAATGTTATAAAAATATTTTTAAAATATCTAAATACCCTTTAGGAAATTCATTTATGCCAAAAATATATTTTAAATAAACTGCCATGACTCTTAATTATATTTTAAGTCTAGATGAAGGTAAAAGAGGAAAGTTATGACTACAAATTTCAATAATAAGCTAGTTGTTGTGTGTGATAAGTTGCACTGGTCATGCGATATACCTCTACATAAAGTTAATCCTAAAAATTAGTACATTTAATTTGGTGGGGAGGAGCAATATATGATATGATGGAATATCGCTGGGCCATTATGCCACATTTAAATTGTCTTATTCTAAAACTACTGATGAGGCTATAGAAGGTGAAAAATTGCCTGAATTCTTTTTTATTCTACACCATTCTTCTGGAAGAATTTTGTGGATAAACCCCTATAATTAGCATATTTAAAAATTTGTCCATTTCTGCCAAACTTGAATCATTTGGGGGATGCTTTATTGATGGATCTGGTTGTGTGGGTTTCCAATTATTTTAACTGTTTCTGCATTGGAATGTTTATTTTTTAGGTTTGTGATTCCAAACACAAATTTTCATTTATTTCGTTAAGACTGTATATTTTGGCTGGAACAGAAATATTCTAAATACAGAGGGCATTCTTTCTTCTTCAGTTTTTATTGCAACAACTGTGTTTCTACTCATTCATTTTCTACATATTTGATACTTTATCCAACAAATTATACTTTGAGTTCTTCTATAACAACCAGTGATACTTTTAAAATATGTATAATTTTTAGGTTTGCTATCAGTATATTTTATAGTTCAAAATGTCTGTATACAGTAGAGTTTCACATGGAGTCATGCTTAAAAATCCTCTATGATGAGAAAACTGTTGAAAGTAGATGAATGTCATACTTGAGACAGAATAATGCATGAACAGATAGTATTTAAAAACCTAAAGTATATATTGAGACTGAGTCCCCCTCTGTCACCCAGGACAGAGTGCAGTGGCACGATGTCGGCTCACTGCAACCTCCGCCTCCCGGGTTCAAGCAATTCTCCTGCCTAAGCCTCCTGAGTAGCTGGGATTACAGGCACCTGTCACTGCGCCCAGCTAATTTTTGTATTTTTAGTAGAGATGGGGTTTCACCATCTTGGCCAGGCTGGTCTTGAACTCTTGACCTCATGATTCACCCACCTCGGCCTCCCAAAGTGCTGAGATTACAGGCGTGAGCCACAGTGCCTGGCTTAAACCTAAACGTAATTTGAGAAATTCTATGTGTGGGTATTAGTAGATATTATCAGAGATTTTATCAAATCAACTAGAAAACATAATCACTACTTCTCTAGGTATTAGCCTTGATAGAAAGAATAGAGTGTACAACATCAAATACACAACTGAAATTTTATGTTAAGTAGTTTTAGATTTTTGCTATTACATGTAACTTACCACATTTAACAACTTTTTGTTCCTTAAATAGATGGTCTCTTATGTAAGTGGCTGTGACAGAGGAAAATTTTCTTGTCTATCTTATTCATCACTGCATCCCTAGTACTAAGTACAGTTTTTTGTATATGATAAGAGATAAACATATTTTTATTGATTGAAAAAACCACTTGTTGGTTCTATCTGATCATTCTGATTAGATTATATGTAATAAAAAATGTATGTGTTATTTTTGACACCTGCTTACAGTAATAAAGGTACTGAAGAAGACTATAATATCAACAGTGAGATCTATGGACAACGAGATATTAAAATAAGTACTAATTATGTACAATAAAATTTTTGCTTAATGGTTTCATTTATTTTTATAATGTGCTTTGATTAATGTTAACTGGCGACTAACTAGCTATAGATTGGGATTTGTCAAATTTAGGTTACTCTTCACAAACAAATCCTTTATGTCACTGCTTAACAGAACTGGATCAAAGAAAAAAGGAATAAAGAAAAATTTTAAAAAGCATAATTATTATGACTATGATATGTGTTGCTAGAAAACACAAATAGTTGTAATAGCCATAGACAATCCTAATTTTTGGGTGCATAGCAGAAATGCTGATTAGAGAGTTTATTTATTCAGCAACATTTTGGAATATAAAAATACTAGTTATAACTAGCCCTACTAACTTATATTGGCATAGCATTTGTACTAAAAATAGCCAGAGACAATGGTTATGTTTGAAAATGTACTGTGAAATCAATAAAACTATTGGCTTTTTCTCTGGAGTTACAGGGGTTAGAAAGCAAGAAGAGGAACTTGCTTGATCTTCTGACACTGAAACTCAACCTATCTTATCTCTTGTAACAATAGTTTATTTGATTTGGGGCTAGAGAATATCACTTAATGAGATGAGAGCACAGAACAGATTAAATTTAATTGCTGTGTATGCCACAACTGTGCTGTGTATATAAGGAAATAAAATTCAACGTCATAAAAAAGCCACTCCAGTCCCTTCAGATTAAGTACTAAATTAAACAGTACTTAAGGAAAGTAATGCCCAAATTTCAGGTTATTCTCACAGTGCCAAGCCAGACATTGCCATGTTAGCCAAATTTGTGTATAATAGAAGTCTTAAAACTGTCATTATAAAAGGATAGATTACATTTTTACTATCACCTCTAATTAGTTTTGTGGTTGTTCAGAGCCAATTTAATCTCTTTGATCCTCCTTAGGCAACAGGTAAACAGACTGATTTGAAAGTGGATTAGAATTAGAATCCTTTTCTCTCTTGATTTAGCACAGTATTTCACTAAATTACATTTAGAATTATCCCCCCAAGGTAGATGGATTTCTGTGTGTAGATTAATACCAGGAATCAAACTGAAAATTTTAGCCAAACTTGAATATGATGAATTGAAAGAGGGAAAATATTGCAAGACTTACTTTAAAAATTCATTCATTCATTCATTCATTATTCACAAAGTACTACTATAAGCTAGATGTTAGACATAATAGTAAACACTTTTGATAAAGTTGCTGCACCCACAGAGATTGCATATTTAATATAAGTAAATATATATTTAACAAATAACTTCAGGTAGTGTCAAATGTAATGAAGACGTTTTGTGTTGCTATAAAAGAATATCTGAGACTGGGTATGTCATAGAAGAAGGAAGCCTTATTTAGATCATGTTTCTTCAGGGTGAGAAGGTCAAGGGCTTGATTTGACTCTGGTTTCTGGTCGGGGCTTTAACTATGTCAGCATAGTACAGAAAGTCAAAGGAGCAGTGGGCACTTGTGAAGAGAGAGGAAAATCTAAGAGGCTTTATAATTCCTGACTTTGTAAGAACCCACTCAATCAAGAACTAATTCATTCCTGTGAAGACTGGTTCAGACTTGCAAGAGAAAGAATAATTACTGGGATAATAACATCAAGCCATTCATGAGGGGTCTGCCCCCATAATGAAAACACCTTCCACTAGGTATCACCTCCCAACAGTGCCACATTGGGGATCAAATTTCAACATGAGCTTTGATGGAGACAAGCCATACCCAAACCATAGCATTATGCTCTTTGCCTCCCAGATCTCATGTGCTTCTTACAGTCAACATACAACCATTCCATCCTAATAGTCACAAAAGTATTAACTCGTTCTAGCAACAACTTAAAATTCCAAAGCCTCATCTGAGAGTCAAGGCAAGTTTCTTCCAACTATGAGGCTGTATAACCAAGATAAGTTACTCACTTTTAAGATATAATAGTTGCACAGGGATTGGGTATACATTTCTGTTCCAAAAGGGAGACATTGGCCAAAACAAAGGAGTAACAAGACATACGCAAGTCCAAAACCCAACAGGGCAAACATTAAAGCTTAAAGTTCCACACTGAGAGGCTGAGCAATATGGCAAAATAAAAGGCTACGCTGATGATTACCCTGCTACAAGAACACCAGTTTAACAACTAACTACACAGATAAAAACAACTTTATAAGAAGCAAAAATTAGATGAGCCATCATAGCACCTGGTTTAATCTTCATGTCACTGAAAGAGGCACTGAAGAAATAGAAAAATAAAAAAGGAGGCCTGAATTGCTGATGCCACTACTCCCCCACTACAGGCAACAGCTGAGTGAGCTTCTCTGGCTGCTGGGGGAGGGAAAACACAGCAACTGTGAGGCATTGAACTCAGTGCTGTCCTGTTAGAGCAGAAAAGAAAACCGGCCCAAACTCAGCTGATGCCCATCTGCTAAGGGAGCATTGAAACCAGTCCTAGCCAGTGTAGAATCGCTGATCCCAGCAGTCAGAACTTAAGTTCCTGCAAAACTTGCCACCCTGGACTACAGTGCTCCGTGTCTCTAAATGAACTTGAAAGGCAGTCTAGGCCATAAGGACTGCATCACTTAGGTGAGTCCTCCTAGTGCTGAACTAGGTCCAGAGACAGTGGACAGGGAGGGCCCGTGATATACTGAGACACCAGTCAGTCCTCATCCCTTGCTCTCCCAACCTATATAAACCCACGCCTCAGGAAGTCAGGCGCAACTTCTCTGGCCCCTCTCTCCCCCGGGACCACAGAACCTTGCCTGGGAGCTGAATAAACTGGAATTTAATTTTTCTAGTGCTGGCCTCAGTTTCCTCATTTTAAACTCGGCAATAACCTTACAGTAACCATCCTTCTATCTATGAGTTCAATTGTTTTGATTTTTATATTTCATAAATAGGGGAGAACATGTGATATTTGTCTTTCTGTGCCTGGCTTATTTCACTTAACATAATGATCTCCAGTTCCACCCATGTTATGACAAATGACTGAGTCTCATTTTCTTAAGGGCTGAATAGTGCTCTATTGTATATATATACCACATTTTCTGTATCCATTCATCTCTTGATGGATACTTATATTGACTCCAAATCTTAGCTATTTTAAATTGTGCTGTAACAAACATAGGAGTGCAGATATCTCTTTGATATACTGATTTTCTTTGAGACATATATCCAGCAGTAGGATAGCTTGATCATATAGTACCTCAATTTTTAGTTTTTTCAGGGATCTCAAAACAGTTTTTAATAATTATTGTACTAATTTACATTCCCACCAATGGTGTACAATGGTGACCTTTTTTTCCACATCCTTTCCGGCATTGGATTGCCTGTCTTTTGGATATAAGCCATTTTAACTGAGGTATGATGATAGCTCATTGTAGTTTGGATTTGCACTTCTCTGATAATCAATGATGCTGAGCACATTTTTATATGCCTGTGTGTTGTCTTCTTTTGAGCAATGTCTATCCAAATCATTGACCATTTTTTGATTGGATTATTAGATATTTTTATAGAGTTGTTTGAGCTCCTTATATATTCTAGTTATTAATCTCTTTCCAGAGATGCAGTTTACAAATATTTTCTCTCATTTTGTGGGTTTTCTCTTCACTTTACTGATTGTATCATTTGCTGTACAGAAGCTTTCTAAATTGATGTGATTGATTTGTCCATTTTTGTTTTGGTTACCTGCGCTTGTGGGGTATGCGTAAGAAATCTTTGCCCAGACCAACGTCCTGGAGATTTTCTCTAAGGTTTTCTTGTAGTAGAGTCATAGTTTGAGATCTTAAAGTCTTTAATCC
>CAUYLG010048070.1:0-97646 GCA_963573385.1 Cacajao melanocephalus | reverse complement strand
CCGCATATTCAATGTGAATTGTTTGTTTTTAAATACCTTTATTTTTTACCAATTCCAATTAATATTAAATGTTTTTTTTATTCCTTATTTTTTTCTTTTTTATTTTTTTCTGTTTTTTTTTTTTTTTTTTTTTTTTTTTTTTTTTTTTTGGCGATAGAGTCTTGCTTTGCTGCCAGGCTGGAGTGCAGTGTGTGATCTCAGCTCACTGCAACCCCTGCCTCCCGGGTTCGAGCAATTCCTGCCTCAGCCTCCCAAGTAGCTGGGATTATAGGTGGCTAATTTTTGTATTTTTAGTAGAGATGAGGTTTCACCATCTTGGCCAGGTTGGTCTTGTACTTCTGACCTTGTGATCCACTCGCATCAGCCTCCCAAAGTGCTGGGATTACAGGTATGAGCCACTGCACCTGGCCTATGATTTTTTTTTTTTGGTGTGTGTGTGCTTTCATCCTTTTTGCACTGGTTTCTTCCTATATTTTCTTAATAACACTTTCTCTTCTCTAGCTTACTTTGTCGTAAGAATACAGTATATAATAACATACAAAATGTGTGTTTTAATTGACTGTTTACGTTATGTTATGGGTAAGGTTTCTGGTCAACAGTAGGCCATTAGTACTTAAAGTTTTGGGGAGTCAAAAGTTACTGGTAGAATTTTCTTTAACTCTGTAGGGGGTTGATGGTCCTAACCTTCATAGTGTTCAAGGGTTACTTGTGTGTGTGTGTGTGTGTGTGTGTGTGTGTGTGTGTGTATCTACTGAAATTACAAATTACAGAGATGGAGAGCAGATTAGTGGTTGCCTGGGGTGGGGAGAGAAGTGGCTGTGGGTCTAAATGAGAGTGGCATGAGGGATCCTTATGATAAAACTATTCCATAATGTGATGGTGGTGGTGGTCACATGGGTCTACTCACATGATAAAAATCGCATAAAAGAAAATGCATAAATGAGTGCCAGTAAAACCGGTGAAATATGAGTAAGATTGAAGTATTGTATTAACTTCAGTAGCCTAAGTGTGATATTAAACCATAGTTATACAGAATGTTACCATCGGGGGAAACTGGGTGAGGGGTACAAAGGATCTCTCTGTGCTATTTCTTAACATCGCATGTGAATATACAATTTTCTTAAAATAAAAAGTTTTTTAAAATGTAGAGCAAGCCCTTGAGATGCCCCTTCTCCCTGGCATATTGACGTAGTAAATGGATTTTGTAAAGAATATTCCATATTGGGTTTTTAAAAGCAAAATCTCTTTAAAAGAATACTTGGTACAATTCCTTGGTTGAGGAGGGGGAGCCCAGGCTGAGGGGAATTGCCAGCTCCCATATCACCTTGAAGGGCAAGATAAAGGCTGCCTCCCACAGGTGGAAGGGTGAGTCAATGCAAGTTGCTGAGAAAAGCCATCTGGTACCCGGAGGCTGACGACTGGTCAGATAGACCCAGAACTCTCAGGGATGGAGGGAAGTTTCAGCTTAAGAGAACAAAGGATGAATATCCCTGAGTAGGTTTTCTGGGAAAAGAGGTCTAAAACTGGACTATCAAAACATTCATATGCATATCAATCACCTGCTAAAATGCACTTTCTGATTAAATGGGTCTCCAGTGTGGCCCTAGAGTTCTATATTTCTAAAAAGCTTCTGGGTGAGACCAGTCCTGCTCGACCAGACACTAAATCACAAGGGTCTAAACCAGCCACACCCTTAAGAGTCAAGTGTGTCAAAGAAGTAAATACGCAATAGAAAAGATGTTGGGAGAACAGAGGGGAGAGACAATGCTTGGGAGGTAGGTATGTTCCTCAGGGCAGTTCAGCCGGGAGAAGTTTATTTGGCAACATCCTGATAGGAGGTCCAAGCCAAATCAGCAGAGCAGGTGATTGCTGATGGAAGAGTTTTGACACGAGGCCAAAAGCGAAAAGGACTTGGAATCAGGACAGGAAATAGAGATGTCTAATTCTCTAGGAAAAAGAGGCTGCAAGAGAGAGCTGGGCTCAAGCCTGGGCAAAGAAGGAAGATGAGTTTGTGAATTTCAGAGCTAATGTCTGGAAGAGAGGCCTGGGATTTGGCCTGGGTGGTTAGACACTGGAGGTGGAGGCCTCAGGACAGTGTGATCCTTTAGCTCTGGACAGCTTCAGGGGCCATGTGAAATGGAACTTGTCGTTTCCCTGAACAGCAAAGAGCTTGTTGCCCAAGAAATGTTCTCACAGTGTAGTAGAAAGGGGTGTGCTCAGAGGCACTGTGTGACCTGGGCAGAAGCAGGACCAGGTGAGGAAGAACACCTGAGGAGCCAGCATTAGGGAAAGGCTGGAGCTCGAAGGAGCCTCTATGGAGGCAAGAACCACGCTGTGTGTGCTCCGCCTCACACACTTCTCTCAGGGCTTATACTGTGAACATGCTTGTTAAATGGGTGTATGAATGAAGGAAAGCCTACGTCGTAGAAGTGAAACGTTACTTGCCACTGATGGGCAATTCATCTGGGAAAGGTTTTGGTTCATGGCTGCCTTGGGGAATGTTAATTCCACTCATCTCGAGTCTTGCTCTGTCACCAGGCTGGAGTGCAGTGGTGTGATCTTGGCTCACTGTAACCTCTGCCTCTCAGGTTCAAGTGATTCTCCTGCCTCAGCCTCCTGAGTAGCTGGGATTATAGGTGTGCACCACCATGCCTGGCTAATTTTTGTATTTTTGTAGAGATACGGTTTCACCATGTTGGCCAGGTTGGTCTCAAACTCCTGACCTCAAGTAATCTGCACACCTTGGCCCCCCAAGGTGCTGGGATTAAAGACATGAGTCACTGCACCTGACCTCTAGTCTCCTTTTATATCCATTGCCACATTGAGTCGTTTCTTTATGTCATTTTTTTTCTCTACTTAGGATCACCCATTGATATTGGCCTGATTAGAAGCCACCCTCTTGGTCTGTGCGCTCATTTTCCAAAATTTCTATTCCGAACTTGGCATCAACACTTACTTCTGTTTTCCCAGCCTGGAGGTAGTTAAAAATACCTGGGCAATGTGATAAACTATTTAGAACTAAAGTATGCATGGGGGATCAAGGTTAATGTTTACCCCTTTATAACTGCGTTATCCCAGATACTTTCATGTGTTAATATAAAGAAATGTCTTGTGATGGTACTTTCAGAGATCATGAGATGTGGAAGAGATATTTAGATGTAATTAACTGAGAAGACTTTTCCAGAGTTCTTCCAATCACATTTCCTCTGTCAAAATTAGAGCTTTTCCTAGGCAGGATTCAGGCTTTCTAGGAGTTGGGAGGTCAGAACAGACTTAGTGTCCCTTAGGCCTGAGTGGAGGTAGAACTCAGCTCACCGCCGGTCATATCCTCTTATCTGCAAACAGTCCATGATGATTGTTCTTGGCTCTCTTTGCTTGAGATCTCCAGGAACTGTTTTGTTGGCAGTGATTCTGCTAGAAATGGGTCAAGGGGCTAGATGCATGCTAAATAAGCGAAATGATCACTATCTAACTCATGGATCTGTCCTCTCAAACTCACATTTGCCAGAAATCCATTCTTTCCTCAAAACAACTATCACATATCCATTCTCCCAACCAGCCTCTGCTGTTTGGGAACCAACTGAGATTGACCTTGCTCTGTGAAAGGGAGAACGACTCTCCAGAATTCCCCTTGCAGAGCACAGGCACTCAGATAGGTCAGATGTGAAGCTGTGGTCAAAAGGCAGGCTGGGGTCAGCGTGTTGAGTAGGTACAGAGTCCCAGAATTCATGGAATGTTGCCTTGTTTTTACCATTGGTGGGAAGAGTTCTCATATTTCTTATTGATTCAAGATAGATTTGATATGGTTGCTTGGCCCTGAAGCCTCTCCACCCAACAACTGCAGAAGACCTAGAGCCACCCATCAAATCTGACAGGCCTGCCTCCTACAGCAGCCGTATTGTTTATGAAATGAGTCACTTTCATAGCACATCCAAAAGCAGACTTGTGCAGGATTCGGCAGACGCATCCCACTTCATTCTTCCCATTCTCTCCCGTCCCGTGCTCTCTCAGTCCTGAGTACCAGCCCTAACTTTGCTAAGGTGGAACTGAAAAACACAAAGCCGGGTTTCTCCTCCAACAAAATCATGACATTTGGCTTCCTAGCTTTCAAGTAGTTTAACAAGCATGTGTCTTCTCTTTCGTCAGCAGCGGCAAGTGGAGTGGAAAAAGAAGTGGCTAAGAATAGGGGTTGCCACCTGCATACTCTGAGAAATAGGTTCCATTATTATTCCATTTATTGGCCACATGAAAATGTGTCTAAAATCTTTTTTATAGCATCAGTTTCCCAAAAGAGGTCAAGCTTTCCTTTTTATAAACAGTAACAGCCAAAGGGAAGCCACTGATTGGCTGTTACTGATTTTGTTTATTTCCTTCCCTGTCAGAGAGAAGATCAACTTAAGAAAACAAAGAAAAACTTAAGAAAACTTAAGCAAAACAAAGATTAGCTTGAGAAATAGCCAAGGTTTGGGGTGAAAAAGGTCATTTAATCTGGTTCACAATCATATGTAACAGAACAGGCATAGAAATAGAATTCGAGTGGCTCCAAAGGATTCATACTTTTTTAATGATAAAAATGTGTTTGGAGTGAGGTCATACTTGACTGTCATAACACACTTTTACCAATGGCTAATGATGTTATCAGATGCTGAGCTCTGAAAATCCTGATAGAACTTAGCATTCGGGACATGGCACTTAAAGGGTGAGGGCCAACTAAGGGAAGGGGAGGCCAAGGGTTGGCATTCAAGAGAACACTTATTGAACACTCATTGTTTGCCAGTCACTTTGATAGGCTTCAGGCCTACAGCAGTGAATAAGATACAATCTGTGCCTTCATTGAGGGTCAGTCTGGTGGGAGACCCAGATATCTACTCAGATAATTATATGCAGTATGATAAACACTATAGTGGAAGTCTTATTTGATGGTATTAAAGGTGTCTAATCCAGGATATTGCTAAGCCACCCCTGAGAACATAAAACCTGTCACTTAAGGAGCCTGTGAAGTTTCTCAGGACTTGTAAATAAGTCAGACATAAACAATTCTTGGTGTAGGAGACAGGGACAGAATGCCACCAGGGAATCCGTGAAATTCCTGAGGAAAACATTTAAGAAGTGTAAAAGATAAAAAACAAAAGACTTGTTACTTAACTACATAAGGAATTAAAATTTTAGCAGGGCAAAATTCATAAAAAAAAGCTGAAACTTGGAAACATGGGGAAAATAGGTCACATTGACAGAAACATTCCTTCATATATAAAGAGCACTTACAAAAGGGAAAATGCAACAGCCTTATAAACTTACAGAAAGATGCTCAAACCACTGACAGTTAAGCAAGTGCAAATTGAAACAGAAGGCAGCAGGAGACTGCTTTAGAGATGTGTCTGTTTCTGGCCTTGCTGCGAGAGGAGAGACACAGAAGAAACACTGAACAGCAAGCAGAGGTACAGTTTAGCTCTAGGTGACCTGAACTTATTACTCACCAGGCTTATGGTCAAATTCTAATTTCACAGCTCTTCTGGGAATAGTAGTGCAAATTTAGAACAAGGAATGGAAACTCCCATCACAAGCTTAGGAAACTCAGTCTCCCTTTGCTTCTTGTCATCATCATAGGAATCGCTGGTGGGGAGAGGGAGTATGGTTTTTCACTATGACAGGTAAAGAAGGGGGTTTCTGTATACAAGGCATTTCTAGAACACCTTGTATTCAGATAGAACACTCTGCTGGGGAGTCTTATAAATCCTAAGCCTCCCAATCTGGAGACAATTCCATCCCTAGAATATGTTACTCAGCCTGGCTTTCTAAGCCGTATGAGATCATTTCCAGAAAAGAGACAATTTTATTTTGTTTTGATTTTAGCCTTTCAAGTGGCCACCTAGAGTTGTAATAACTTTTACTATTTCTGCTATGTGTTGAATTTTGTCCCCCAAAATTCATATGTTGAAGTCCTAACTCCTGGTACCTTGAACTCTGACTTTATTTGGAGATAGGTCTTTGCAGAACCTAAGTAGGTTAAAATGAGGTCATGAGAGTCGACCTTAATCCAATGTGACTGGCTTATAAAAAGGGGGGAGATTTGATAACAAACAGGCATACAGGGAGAACCCCATGTGAACATGAAGCCAGATATTTACAAGCCAAGGAGACAGGACTCAGAGCAGATGCTTTCCTCACAGCCTTCAGAAGGAACCAACCCTGTTCCTTCTGCCTTTGGCTTCCTAAATCCAAAACAACTTTGATTTTGGCTTTTAACTTACATAACTGTGGGACAATCAATTTCTGTTGTTTAAGCCACCCAATCTGTGGCAGTCCTAGCAAATGAGTTCAATCCTCATATTCAGTAATTTTCTTCCACATCCCTGTGTCTAGAATAAAATGATATATAAATATATATACTTATATATAATATGTTTAATAAATATGTTTAATATATAATATAAATATGTTTAATATATAAATATGTTCAATTTATGCTTTATAATATGTTTAATACATAATATATATATAAATATGTACAAATATCTATACATATATATATGGAAATACATATATTTGATATAGGGTCTCACTCTGTCACCCAGGCTGTAGTACAGTGGTGTGATAATAGCTAACTGCAGCTTCAAACTCCTGAGCTCAAGTGATCTTACCACCTCAGCCTCCCAGGTAGTTGGGACTACTGGTGTATACCATCATGCCTGGTAAATTTTAAATTTTTTATAGAGATAGGATCTTGCTATGTTGTCCAGGCTGGTCTCAAAGTCCTGGCTTCAAGCGGTCCTCTGGCCTCAGCTTCCTAAAATATTTGGATTATAGGTGTGAGCCACAATGCCAGGCTAATTTTTAAATTCTAGCTCAAAAAAATTATATCCTATAAAAGTGTTTTCAGATGTAGAAAATGATGGAGAGATGGTGAGGGTGTGCTTGTTCAATCAACCCTCTGTATGTCAGGCACCGTGGTGTGTGCTGGAGACACAATGGTGAATAAAGCAACGTGCCTGTGGTCTTCATGGAGTCTATGGTCTGGCAAGAAAAATTAACCAGAACCCAATTGTAAGACAGTATAATGAGAGCTTTATGTGACAGGGTATGTGTAGCCTTCTGTGGGAACAGAGGAGAGGGCCCTCAACTTGTTCTTGGGATCCGGAAACACTTCCCTGACTGGAAGTGACATCTAAGCCAAAACTTGAATAATGAATCAGAATTCGCTGGTGAAGAGGGTGGAAAATTAATGAAAGACAGTGAGGGCAATGTTTCCAAGCAGAGGCAACAGCTAGGCCTGTGCTTCACATATAAGGAGGGAAGAAAATGTGTCTTCCATTTTGGAGCTGAGGAAATAGCCCCAGGCTTATAAGAGGGCCAAGCAAAGCAGGTAGAGCTGTTCCAATGGAAAAAAAAAAAAAAAACGCTCAGCAGCAATCCCTGTTTGGGCAGCCTGGAGGTATGGAGGTGACCTTGACATTGTGGGTCACCTCAGGACTAAATGCAGGAGAAATAATATTGGCTGCCTTTGGTGGCCCCCCCAGGCACACTACCCAATCTTCCTGACCCCATATTCTCATATCACATATTCACAAGTCTGATGTGGGAGCCTCTAAAAATGTTTTGTGAGGGGCCCATCAGCAAAGAAAATCCCACTCAGCTGATGGAAGAATTGTTGGGGCTTGTCTCCTGATGGGAAAGGCCACTCCTTCCTCTTCCAAACCCTTCCAAGAACCTGAAAACTGAAAGAGCCTTTTATGTTTCTGATAAATGGTTTGGCAAACATTTTCAGTTTTGGAATCATATCCTACCTGACTCGCCTTCCACTAATCCCCTCTTCCTCCCCCAGCCCCCCCCTCCCCCCGCATCTAAATATGTTGTGTCTCCTGGCAACCTAGCCTGGGCAATGAATGGTGTCTCTGAAAGGTTAACGTTCTAGAGGTCACTTCTGGGTCCTCGTCCTGATTTTCCTTTTAACTAGTCTTGTGAGTGGAAAAACATCACCTCTCATCCCTGAATCTCAGTTGCTGAGAGTGCAAACCAAGGGCAGGGGACGGGTAGGCTTGGGGTAGGGTGGTGATCAACTGCTGAGGTCTTTCCCGGCATGAATGCTGGGATTCTCTTGTTCTTTCTATTTCCAAAGTCACCTGAATTCATCCTCACACAAGCTAACCATGGCCTTGTCATTGTTAGAGGTCAGAGGAAGTGGCCTCTGGCAGTGTGGGGCATTCATGTGGCTGCTGCGCTGCCGTCAGTGTGTGTAGTGAAGATGGGAAAACATGAGCCAGCAGAAACAAACTGCCTCCCTCTGCTCTCTACCTGCCACTGTCATCCACATCAACTTCCCCCTCCGCCTTGCTCCCACCCGCTTCCACCCACAAATTCATCCAAAAACTTTTGCCTAGAGGAAAATTCAAGACTTATTTCTTTAATGGTCAGAATTGTGCTAGGTCAAGACTTTTAACTGTGTATTTAATTAGTCATCTGTATGCATGTAACTTAAAGGCGTTCAGCTGTGCCTTTTTATAGGATTAATAAAGCTGGTTGTAAATCACCTATGCAGCCTATAAAAGTATTTATAGCAGCTTTTCTCTCCCTTTGCCATTACAGAAGCTTTGTTTGAACTAGCTGAGGTTTGCATGGGGATAGTTCTCCCCAGTTCTAGGAAGAAAGCGTTAAAAGTACCTTCCTGGCAAACCGCAGCTCCATCATTAGGCAAGGCAAAATGTGCTGAAACGCTGAGCTGTAGCAAGGACGTTCCAAGGCGTGATTGCCAACAGCAAGCCTTCTGTGTTAATGAAAATCAAAATACAAAAAAGCTAGTCAACTGCAAGCACAAAACTTAAGCCGAACTTGAGAAATATGATCAGAGCTGGCATTCCATGGCTGCTTGACTTCTATAAACCTTAACAGGTTTTGGCAAGCCCTTCTCCAAGCTCATGCATTTGTACTGGCCAAATACCTGTTGGAACCACCTCAGCCAATTCCATAGTATCACTGAGTCTGCAAAGGAACAAGCCACCTTTTGTCTTATAGACATTCAGAGCTTTTGTGGGTAAAATGAACAGTTACCAGAACCCTTTCCTTTGTGTCAGCAGGAGGTTCATTTCTCACACCTTTTCTCCAGCCCTACCAGAGAAAATATCCCAGATCTTAAAAGAGAACTAGACCCATGCCATCTCCCCAGTATTTCTCTGCAAGCCCTGCCTGACTTGAATTCTTCTAACTGAATGCACAGGAAAGCAGCATGGATGAGGATCCTGCCACAGGAGTTGACCCTAAGTTAAACACAGACATGCCTTATCATCCCATATTTCTGGGCTAACCCTGGACAGAAGCAGCCATAGGTTTTAGTTTTGCAGACACAGGTTCTGAAACCTCACAATTCACATACCTTCTTTAGAAGAATTTCGACTGTCTAGTGATCAGCAACCACTCAGCCGAAAGGGAAAAATGAAACAGGAAATATAAAATCACACCACCGTCTGAACCATAATCTGCATGAGGTTCAGACACTGAAGGCACAGGACGGGCTTCACTCTGCTCAGAATCAGGACTTCCATAAGTGGGTAGTGGTTTGCAAATTGCTCTGGCTATCAGAGGGTGAGGTACTTGGTTACTTCAGTGGCTTTTAGAGTTCATCAAACTTAGGGGCAGCTGGCTCATGCTTTCTTGTACAACTTGCACGTTGTGTATTTATTCAACTGTAGAACATAAAGAAGCAGGTAGGCTAATGGAGGGGAATAGCAGTGGGTTCTTCTCCCTGAAAATTTTCTCTACGAGTTGAGTGCTATGGGAATTTGGTTCATCAGTTTTGTGAAATGTTTCTGGCCTTGAAGATTGGCTTGAGGTTCTCCAAATCGCACATACTTTGTTCCTTCTTCTTGCTTTTTTGCTTTTCTTTCTTCCTCTCTCCCTTTCTCCCTCTACCCCCACCTCTTCTTCCTTTGTTTCTTTCCTTTTCTTCCATTTGGAAAAAGATTTTCTTATATATGGGAATATAGGATGGAGAACTGTCCAAACATCTGACTTTAAAATATCTGATTCAGGACCAATTCTTTGTGAGATGGGATCAAGTTTTATTCAAATGGAATACCTTCTACAAAGAAAATGTGCAAAAGAAATCTAGCTTTCCTTTCGGGTCTGGTGAGGTATAATTATTTTATGCTTCCAGAAAAGACATTCTCTATCATATTGTTTACAGTTAGAGAACTATCCTCCTCTTTTTTCTCTTAGAGGAATAGGTTAATAAAGAATAAAATACATTTTAAATTGAAATTGAGGTCTTCTATCATTGAGTTTTTTTTGATAGCTACTGACTTAACAAATTTATTGAGGTGTAATTTACATATAATGAAATTCACCTACTTTAAGTGTACAAGTCAATGATTTTTTTTGTAGATTGACTGAGTTGTGCAACATCACAATAACCCAGTTTTAAAATATTTCATTGCCCCAGTAAGATCTCTCCTATTCATTTAGTTAATCCTTGTTCCTATCCCTAGCCCCAGGCAATGACTAATCCACTTTCTGTTTCTATAGATTTGCCTTTTCTGGACATTTCATATAAATGGAATCATTCAGTATGTAGTCTTTTGTGTCTTGCTTCTTTCACTTAAAATCATGTTTTTGAGGTTCATTAATGTTGTAGCATGTATCAATAATTCATTCTTTTTTATTGCTGAGAGTATTCTATTGTATGTATATACCACATTTTGTTTATTCACCAGTTTATGGACACTTGGATTATGTCCATTTTTAGGCTCTTATAAATCATGCCGCTATGAACATTTGTGTGCAAATCTTTGTGTGGATATGCGTTGTCATTTCTCTTGGTTAGATACATAAGACTGAAATTGCTTGGTGATATGGTAAATTTATGTTTAACATTTAAGAAACTATCAAACTTTTTTCCAAAGCATCTATACTATTTTACATTCCCACCAGCACTGAAAAGGTTCTCGTTTCTCCACATCTTGGACAATGTTGGCTATTATATCTTTTTTGTTATAGCCGTTCTAGTAAGTATGATACAAATCTCCTATGCTTTTGATTTGCATTTCCCTAATAAATAATGATGTGGACCATCTTTTTTTGTGTGCTTATTAGCTAGTCATATATCTTTTTTTGTAAAATGCTTATTCTTTAATCCATTTTTAATTGGGTTGTCATCTTATTGAATTGTAAGAGATTTTGGTATATTCAGGATACAGGTCCTTTATCAGGTATATAATGTGCAAATACTTTCTCCCAGCCTGTGGTGTGTCTTCTCATTTTCTTAATGATGTCTTTTGAAGCACAAAAGTGTTGAATTTAATGAAGTCCAAAATAAAAGTTATTTTCTTTTATGAGTCAAACTTTTGGTGTTATAAATCTAGGAAATCTTTGCTTAAGCTAAGGTTTCAAAGATTTTCTCCTAAAAGCTTTGTATTTTAGCTTTACATTTAGGTCTCTCATCCATTTTAAGCCAACTTTTGTGTATGATGTGAGGTCTGAGTTTACCTTTTGACGTGTGGAGATGCAATCTTCTCAGTATTGTTTGCTAAAAGTACCATTGTTTCTTCTGTTAGATTTCCTTGACATCATTGCTGAAAATCAGCTGACTATAAATATAAGGGTTTATTTATCTTAATTCAATTCTATCTTTATATCTATCCATATGCCAGTGGTTACTACTGATTTTGATTATTCTGATATTCTGATTGTCTAAAGAGAATCAGTGTAAATGGGCTCAAGACATTGAACTGTATTTTTTAAAAACAATTCCTCCCCACAAACAGAAATGGAAGAAATGCAGTAATCTAAGAAATAATTTGCATGAAAGGAGAACCCTGTTTGTGGGGCTATGTCTGTCATGCAGAGAAGCCCTGCTTCAGTAAATGAGAGCCCAAAAAAATGGGAGACTTGTATGAAACAAGGGAGCACTCAGGGGAGGGGAGCAAAGGGTGGGAGAACTGAGCCAGGTGGTCAGTTAGGGAAAATATCTATCCTCTTTACCTATCCAAACTCATCAAGGAATATAAACTTGGAATCAATTTAGTAAGAACCTCTAATTTTTTCAATGAAAAAGTCTCTAAAATATTGTGATTTGTAGGGGAAAAAAAAATTCTTCTTTTCCTAGGGGAAAAAAAGGCAAAACAAAGCTACTTTGATGAAGGAGACTGGCTTCTAGCTTTGCTGTCTTCTCACTCTTTCCATTCTTCCTCCAATTTAGAATATGCCAGGGATCTGTCATTTTTCTCCAGATACAGACAGAACCAACCTCTATGATTCTTTCTAAAATGGATATAACATCAACAACACAATTGCTGTTTAAAATGACAACAATATAGCAAGCTTGATTTCTGACATGATTTAGCACAACATGCAAAGGATAAGGAAGACATCTGGACATTACCGAAGTCCCTTGAGATGTTCCCTGAAAGGTCCCCTTTACCAAATTATGTGTTGTAGAAGATGAGTGTTGAGACTGCTTACTCAAAGGGAGTACTGTATTTTTAGCTTCACATAGACAAATAAGAGGAGAAGCTCATGGAGGAAATGTAAGTTGGCTATTTTGACTATTGAATAAAAGCGCTTTTTCTGGAGTCCTGTTGAGAAGATGTGGCCATAGCTCCTAATGTACTTTGCCTGGAGTAGCCTAGAGTCCCTGAGACTTTTTGGAGGATAGGAATGAGCTATCATTACTTTGGGAGCCTTCTTTGTTTCTGGGTGAAATGAATTCCACATTGCTGAGCACTAGGATCCAAGTCCGTTTCTCCACTAGGTTAGGTAAAAATAATACGACCTCTAAAATCAGGAACATATTACAATGATCATGTGACAACACACTGGTACCTGGTGATGTTCAACAACTTTGGCTTCTCTATCACACTAGCCGCTCTCCACCTTTCACTGCGTGAAGAAGCATACTTTCAAAGTAGAACTAGGACATCGCACAGGGAAGTTCTGATGAACGGCAAAGGAGACACAAACAGGGTTCAGTGCACAGCACTTATGCAAAAGCTTCAGATCTCAACATATGAAAATGATTTGACCTTTCAGAACGGTAACCCATATGGATTTTATATTAAATTTCCTTCCAGATGTCCAAGCTATAACAACAATCGCCTTGAGTACAGAGCAGGGATTTGGTGGATCTCAGCTGAGTATTACTGTCCTAAACCTGACTCACATGCCAATGAAACAAGAAGCCCCTTCCTCCCCTTATACTATACCACCAAGACAGGTGCTGGAAGACAGACAGAAACCCCAAACCAAGGGCTGGCACAGGACAAAAGATGGAGGAAACTGTGTACCCACCCCCATTCACCTGCTTTAGACACTCCCTCTTTTTGTTTTCCTCTCTTGCTTGCTGCACCTAGGGCCCTGCAATGGCTGGTTTTTTTCTTGTTGTTGTTGTTTTGATACAGAGTTTCGCTCTTTTACCCAGTCTGGAGTGCAATGGTGCGATCTCGGCTCACTGCAACCTCTGCCTTCCAGTTTCAAGCGATTCTCTGGCCTCAGCCTCCTGAGTAGCTGGGATTACAGGCGCCCGCCACCACAGCTGGATAATTTTTGTATTTTTAGTAGAGATGGGGTTTCACCATGTTGGTCAGGCTGGTCTTGAACTCCTGACCTCGTGATCTGCCCTCCTCATCCTCCCAAAGTGCTGGCATTACAGGCGTGAGCCACCGCTCCCAGCCAAGTGGCTGCTTTTCCACTCAGGGTCTCCTCCTAGATCTGTTCGCTCAGAAAACACCTTCATCATTGCTACCTCTTCCTCAAAACAAATGCATCCACCCATTCAAATGGACTCTCCAGGGAGAAGGCAGCAATCCACTCGTGCAGGCTGCTAAGGACTAACTGTGTTAAGGCTTCTAATGGGCAAGTCTCTAAATCACTACAGAAGTGATTTTAGTTGACAGAAGCTTGTTGGAGAAGGATTTAGAGACTAAGAGAGGCTTTCAAAATCACACAGCTTTGTGGCCTGGAACCCACTCCACTTACACTCCATAGCCTCTCTCTCTTTCCTTGCAGAAGCCCAGAGAAGCTAGGCTTGCCCAGGCCACACACATCGGGGAACAATCCTGATGTCTTCTTAGCCTTGTTCTGCACAATTAATTGAGGTTATTGCAGTGAGACTCTTGTCCGGTTGTGGAAAAAGTCATCCCAAGCTAGCCTCAGATGCTTTGGTGAGTCACTGCCTTGCTATGGGGTTCTTATGAGCCCTGGACACACAGTGACAACAATTGCCACAGGCCACCTTCTGCTCTGTATCTCAGGCACTTTGTTCTGACCATGCTGTGCTCCCAGCTTGGCCTCTGTTCCATGGAAACTGGGAAGTGCTTATTGTCCTGGGGCTGGTTGGGACTCAGGAAAGCTGTGCGGGATGAGAGCTGAGTGAGGTGAGAGCGGTGCGGGATGAGAGCAGTGCTGGAGGGTAAAGGCTGCTTCCAGATCTAGGGATGAGGAGTGGAGTGGCTTTCAGACCCCAAGTCCTGGTGGGGCTTTCCAGCCCTTTCCTTACTCCAGGAATCCAAGAAAGAGCTTGAGGGAAGAGCTGGTTGTGGAGAAAGTATACAGAGGAGCCCTGTGACGATACAAGGCATGGTGGGGTGGATGGGCAGGGATGGGGTAAGGCCGAGGAAGCCTGAGTAGACCTGGCTTTGGCTTCAGAGCCAAGCTCATTACCGGCAACTTTTGGAAACAAACTAAAAAAATTTAGTAACTGTCATGAAAAGACTCAAATCACTTTTGAAAATAGTGGATTTTTCCCCTGATTATAAAACATCCATGTTTACTGTAGCAAACAGAGAAAACCCAAATATCACCAATGAAAAGATAAAAGTTACCCAAACTTTTGTCTTTAATTGCTGTTAATTTGTTAACATTTGGTATGCATTTTCAGAGCTCTTTTTTCTTGAAACATGCAGAAATCATATATGTGTGTATACATACTTTTTTAACTAAAGGAAGAATCATATTGTATTACATCCTGCCTTTTCCTCTTAGCATTATATATTTTTCTATAAAATGATTTTAATTGCTGAATATTACTCTATCTTTTTCCTGTACCACAGTTTACTCCATCAAACCCCTATTGTTGGACATTTAGGTTGTCTCTAATTTTTCCTAATTATACATTTTGCACATAAGTCTTTGCTCACCTTCATAATTACATCCTTACAATACATTTCTAGAGAGGAATAGGCACATTAAATTTTTTATACATACTGTCAGTTTTTCTTCCAAAAAGACTGTTCTAATTTATATTTCCACCAGCAGTATATGAAATGTATCTTTGTCCTTTCTGCCTAACACTGGGCAGACGATATCTCTGTGAATCTTTGTCAAGGTTAGAAACACAAAGTTCTATCTCTTTATTTTAATCTCAGTCTTTTTCCTTATTAATGTGATTTGGTATATTGCCAATAAGTGGAGTCTTTCTAATTTTAATTGCTCTAGAAAAGCTATTTATATATTGAAATCTCTTCTCTTTATTTTATATAATGCAAATATTTCTAATTTGTCTTTTCCTTTTAATTTTGTTTTACAATTATTTGAATGTTATATAGTCAAATGTATTGATCTTTTTACTTAGAGTGTCTATACTTGATGCTGTTTAGAAAGATTGTTTCCATTATGGGATATAATGGTCATTTTTTGCCTAAAATTTAGAAATAATATTTTAGTTTTACAAGGAACTCTTTAATCCTTTTATACTTTGCGGACATATGGTATAAAGTACAAAATTTAGCTTCTTCCCTCTTCCCCCCAGAGGTTAATCTATTTCCAATATCATTTATTGAATAATAGAGTCATCTTCATTGATATAAAATGCTACTTTGTTGATATGTTAAGTACTTAGGCATGAACACTATTTCTGAATACTTTACGTAATTTCATTGATCTACCTGTACAGTTCTGAAGCAATACTACACTACTTTAGTGATTATAGACTTATACTATCCTTATATTTATGTACCATTTTTTTCTCTCAATGTCAGTTTATTAGTTTTTGCTTCTCTTTGAATTAATCCTTTTTCTCTTTATTTTGGCATTTTGGCTTTCTTTATAATGTGTTCAGAGAATTCTTAATATATCTTCCCTTCCCCCTTTATTTAAAAATGCATTTAATATCATAGATTTGCTTCTGAATACATTGTTTTCATACTATAAATTTTAAAATATAATATCCTAATTATTCTCTCCCAAGTATTCTTTTTTTTATTTTTAAATTTTATATTTTACTTTTTTAACTTTTTTTACTTGTTTTTTTTTTTAACAAATCTGCACATTCTGCACAGGTACCCCAGAACTTAAAGTATGTTTGTTACATAGGTATACATGTGCCATTGTGGTTTGCTGCGTCCATCACCCCTGTTATCTATATTAAGTATTTCTCCTAATGCATTCCTAAGTATTCTTTAATTATAGTTTTGATATTTTCTTTGTCCCAAGAGGTATCTTTAAAAGTGTCTTTGAATAATCAAGTAGTTGCTTAAAATTTTTATACTTTTATTATTCAAATAAAATATACCTTGCTCAGAAAACATTGCTGTTTTCTCTGTGATGTAAAGTGTCAATAATCTGTCAATGGGATCCAGAAGTCAAATGATATAAAATGAGTCATATCTATTATATTTATCAAATTCTCTTTCTCCTTATTTGCTTTTTTGCCCTTGATCTGTCAAAAATTTATTAGAGTTTTTCCAAACTATCATTCTTCTGTACATTATTTCATATGTTCTAGGCTTTTGCTTTATGGATTTCGATGCTGTGTTATTCTGTTACTGACACGTTACTGTATCTAAGAAAAATATCACCACTAATGGGACAATATTATGTACCATCTGATGGGATGCAATGAGAGCATCAATTCTGTGTTGTTTCTGCCAAAACATATAATCTGATATAATCGTGAGGAAATACCAGATGAACCTGAAGTTGAGGGATAGTCTGCAAAATAATTGGCTTGTAATCTTAAGATCGAAACTCTTAAAGTCACGAAGGTCAAGGAAAGGCTGACAAATTGTGCCAGATTGATAGGGATTAAAAGACATGACAATTCAGTGTAGCACACCATTCTGAACTGGATCCTTTTACCATTAGGAGCACTACTGGGACAATTGGTGAAACTTGAATGGGGTCTGTGGATTAGATGGCAGTAATGTATCAACGTGCATGCCTCAGTGTTGATGATGGTATCGTGGTTACGTAGGAAAATATTCGTAGATATCACAAACTAAAGTATTTGTGGGTGGTGGTACATCATGTCAGCAACTTACTCCCAAAAAGTTTAGGGGAAAAAAAAGTTCTTGGTACTTTTGAAGCTTTCCTATATGTTTGAAATTATTTTTAAAAATATTAAATTAACATGAATATATTCCAAGTCATCTGGACCTCCTCCTTATACCAAATCTTGCCATATAGTTTGTCTTTATTGCCGTTGGTGCCAATTAGCATCACTCTGAGTGGCGGTGTTTGGCTTTTGAATGTGTTAGTGAACATATTTGAGTGTTCTGTGACCAGAGGGGCTCAGCTAGCAACCTAAGCAGTGAAGTAGTACAAAATTGGGAGAAGTGGGGAGAGTGAGCATTGGGGGTTGTAACAGAACTTCCTGGAGACACTCAGAACAAGGAAGTATTGACAGTCCCAAGGTTGCAGTTGGAGGCTGACATCTGGTTCACAATGGAGTAGAATGAATTTTGCTGAAAGCAGTGACCACCTTGTCTCCATTTTTTTTTCTTTGCAGGGAGGAGACAAAATGTGCCATGAATGATGGCCTTTGGTGATCTGCAGACATCCCTGGCTCTAGCAGTCATTTGTATGGGGAGGTAAGAAGGCAGGTCATTGCTAGGAGACTTGAATTCTTGTCCCTTTGGCAAACTAGCCGTATGACACTGAGAAAGTCTCTTAAGCTCACAATAACTGGATTTCCTGTTCCATAAATGAAGGGGCTGGCATCTCAGGTTCCTTCCAAGTTTAAAATTATAATTTTGACACCACTGAGTATGGATGTTTTAAGAACCTGAATGAAAGAGCGATCCATTTGATCTAGAGCTGGTAAAAAAGCCATCAGGGAGTTGCAGGAGAGGAAACAGGCGCCTTGGGGGAAGACTTTGAGAAAAGGCAGAGGGTTGGAGTGAGAGGTAGAGATAGTGAAGAAGAGAAAGAAAACCAGAGGCTGGGGAAGGCGTGGTGGGGCAGGGGGCAGGTCCACATCTTTCACCCACATGAACTCCAGCCCATGGAGATCCTGGCACAAGTTTCTGCTTTTAAGGTTGTTCTGTGGATGAAACTCCTGAAAGCTTTCAGTACCATTAGGAAATGATTAGCTATTAAATGCCAAATCTGCTGCCTTAAAGTAGAATTACTCATTAGTGTTTTAAGGGGATGTTATGCTTGTTTTTTCTTAAACTAGTAGGCAGACAAGAGGAGAGCAATGGCAAATGGAAAGAAAGAAGAACTCTAAAAGTTAATTCGGCATTGCCGTATGAAATTTCACTGGCCATGGTTGGGCCTTGTGGGTGCTTTATTATTTTCTCCTTGTCTCTAAGAAAAGGTCTGGGTATGGTCCATGTGGAAGAACAGAAAGCAAAAGAAACAGGGACTCTAAACGGTGGAATGACCCAGGGGAACTCAGTGGCCCACATATCTCTCACTCCAGTGACCCCAAAGCCACAGACCCACAGCCATGCCCACCCTCTCCCTGGAGAGGCAACTGTGGAGCAGTAGTGTATGGAGAATTCCTGAGGGGTAACCAGCCTGGCTGGGACGAGGAGCTCTGCATGTTGTGGGGGTGCCCTGGCTTTGTCTCTTGGTGACCAAGGGATGTGATACCTCCCAGCTCAACCTGGAGGAGCTGGGCCAGGAGGAATCTATCCCATGGAGCACATATCAGGCTTAGCTGGCCCTGTGGCTAGGAAATTCTCTTCATTTATCTAAAGCAAATAAAAATGTGGGCAGCCTGTCTATTTGTGAAAGGCAGACAAACGCAGCCCAAAGGAGAGAAGAGCCTGTACCCAGTGGCTAAGTGGAGCGTGGAGCCCTGGCAAGGAGGAGAGAGAAACGCAGCCTGGGCTGGAGGCCATGGGTGGCCCGCCTGCTGGGACCATCATTATTCCGCCCCCTCTCCTGCTTTCTGTGGTTGGGAACACAAAGAGAAAGAGGGTGGGGTGGGAGGGCTTGGCCTCTCTCCCTGCAGAGGTCAGTCCACTGGCCTCAAATGATTATTGTGTTTAATGAATTGCAGCTTGTAAAAGGCTTTGAAGCTAGAAGGCAAAGCCTGAACACAGAGGAATTTTTTTCTTAAATCATTTTCTTCTATGACTCGAAAAACAAAATCCCGCTTGAGCAGAGAGCAAAGTCAAGGCTGCCAAACTCCACTTGCGGCAACTTTTTTTTTTTTTTTTAAAAACAGCAGTTCAAAAATGGACTGCAAAATGTGTACAAGGCAAAGCACAAAAAGACAATGGACATGGCATTTAGGCAGGAGGTGGGGAAAGCGAAAGGGGCTTCCCCTGGAGCAGTAGCAATTAGCCCCATTAGCTTGTGCATAACCCATAAATGTAAGGTGCAGGGATACGGTGAGAGCGAATCACTGCAGTGCCCCTGGGAAAATCTCTCTAGGCTGGAACCATCTCACTAACCGGAGGTAAAAAGATCATATGGTGTGTGTCTTTCAGTGGCAATTAACCTCAATTATTATCCTATAGTCCATAAAAACAGCTGCATGGAACAGGGTCCATGAGGGATTCGTATCTAGGTCTGGGCTCCCCTCACTGTTCTCCAATAGAGAGTGACTGTGTTTGGGGCATTTTCAGATGTGCCATAAATCCTAACTGGCATTGTTTGCTCCCAGCGATAAAAGAAAGAGTAGCAGGTGTGCCTCCCAACCAACCCTTTATTGCCTGGTCATGGGACAGCGTTTTGCTGTACCTCAGTAATGAGCCAGAGAAAAGGAAAGAAAGGCAGATGAATTCGCCAGCGTTCTTGCATGTATCTTGAAGGAAAGAGTTCAGTCCAGCTTTTCAATTCATATAGATGCTTTCCCTGAAGAACCTCTTCCTGATATTGTCACTTTAACCCATCTCTGTGATTTTATTTTGAAATTTTTAAAGGTGTGTCATATTTGTATTTTCCCTTTTTAGCATAAAATCCGTATTTCTGCAGACATCAGAATAGTTGCATACTTGTTCTTTGGAAACATTTAAAACATTTTTGTTCCTCCTCCCGTGTCTTGCTGTTCTCCGCTCCCCTGTCCTTCCCCCCGCCCCCGTTTCACCTCCTCCTCCTTTTCCCTTTCCCTACTTTCTCTTTCTCCAACTCCCTCTCTCTCTCTCTCTCTCTGCTTTTGCCAGTTTATTTTTCTAATTCTTTTACACATTTCTAAGGTTTTTACCATTTAGATAATCTAATGCTTATTTGCACTTCCTTTCCCATTCATTTTTAACAAGGCTAAAGAAATATTCCACTTGGGTTCTATTTGTCCACAGCCCTATGCTCGGTCATCTTGGTCAGGTGTCCTTCAATATCTCTGTTATAGGGTGTTCATGGACAGGCATTTGTTGCTTATTCCCCTTTGCCACTCTTCTTTGGGCTGTACTCTAATCTACCATAAAACTTTGTATGTGTTTCTCATTACTTCTCAAATCTGTCTTCATTTAAACATTTTTCCTTGTGGTTAATGGTCTTAAAGGCCCTGGTTCTATAATTCATGTAAATGCCTTTGTTATTTTTCCATCATATACTCTTTCTTGATTTTCCTTCCAGAGTTGCTTATCTTTCTCCTCTACTTTGCCATCTTTATTTACCATGTGCCTTTCCAAAAAAGCCATATGCTATAAAAGAAAGATAATTCTGGGTTCCAACCTTGACTCAATTAGATCTGAAGCAAATTACATAACCTCTTAGCCTCAGCTTTCTCAACTATGAAATGGAAGTTGCAAAGCCAGGCTCTCAGAGGTATTATGATGATTAAATTGAATAGCATAGCTGGAGTCCTAACTCAGTGCCTGGTATATTATAGGTATATTGAACCATAAGTGTTAGGTTCCCTTTACTGTTTTAGGCCAACCCTGTTCATTTTATAATTTCTTAATGAAGACATAACTTTCCATGAGTCTTTCAATATAGACAGGTAGAACCTGAAGCCTCATTTCCCATTTTTGTTATCTTCTGACTTTTCAGTATTGAAACAAAAAAAATTATCCGTCTATAAGTAAAGTAGGCTTTGGTCACTTCAGACTTTCTCTCTGAGGACACAGCTCCTCACAATAGCTCCATGAAGGCTTTGGAGGCATGAGAACGTTTGTGTTTAGAGGCTTAGGCAAACCACAGAAGTCTGCTCTAGCACTGGGTGTAGTTGTACCCCATTCTGAAAGTCCTCACTGTCCCAAGTGAATGGGAAAGAAGAGAGGAGTGACTGTTTAAGGTCTAAGACGTGACTATTATGAAGGGAAGAAGAGTGGAGAAGAGGAGTCATGTTAGCTCCTTGCCCAGTGTAATCAAAGAGCTGGTTGTGTCTATTTCAGGTAGAGTCTGGCACATAATGGCATTTCAGTCAATGACACACCGCATATATGAGATGGTCCTATGAGATGATAATGGAGCTGAAAAATTCCTACTGCTGAATGACATCATAGCCATCATCATGTCATAGCACAACCTATCACCTTTTCTATGTTTAGGTATGTTTAGATACTGTATTAGTCCATTTTCATGCTGCTGATAAAGACAAACCTGAGGCTGGGAAGAAAAAGAGGTTTAATTGGACTTATGGTTCCACATGGCTGGAGAGGTGTCAGAATCATGGCAGGAGGTGAAAGGCACTTCTTACACAGCAGCAGTAAGAGAAAAATGAGGAAGATACAAAAGTGAAAACCCCTGATAAAACCATCTGATCTTGTGAGACTTATTCACTACCATGAGAACAGTATGGGGAAAACCACCCCCATGATTCAAGTTGTGTCCCATGGGTTCCTTCCACAACACATGGGAATTAGGAGAGTGCAATTGAAGATGAAATTTGGGTGGGGACACAGAGCCAAATCATATCAGATACACAAATACTTACCATTGTGTTACTATTGCCTGTAGTATTCTGTACAGTAACATCTTATACAGGTATGTAGCCCAGTAGCAACAGGCTATACCATCTAGCCTGGGTGTGTCGTAGGCTAGGTTTATGTAAATTCACTCTATGATGTTCACATGACAACAAAATCACCCAATGAGGCATTTCTCAGAATGTATCCCTATCATTAAGTGACACATGACTATATTTCATTTTATTGCACTGCATTAGCTTTACTATTGAATCAATCAATGATTAGCTAATCCATAAGTAAATTGTGAGCAATAACATAAGACAGGGAGAGACAGAGAAAGATGGAGAGAGACACACCCTCATAGAGAAAGAAAAACTCAAACTCAGGTAGTGAGGCTGTAGCTGTTTTGGTGGCCAGGTTCTCTGCAGGGTTGAAATGATAGGGCCAGGGTTTCTCAAGAGACACAGAAATGCAAACTAGTCTAAATTCTGGGAACCTGCCCTAGAACTGTGACGGTGGAGGAGAGAACCACACCACAGTAAGATCAAGTCCTGCCCATGTGAAGGAGGCATTCACTTTAAAGTGGAGAGCCACAATTAAGGATGTGTATTGTAGATGTCCTGGGCCTCCGCAGAGAAGTTTTATCTAAACTGGGAAATCGTTACAAGAGAAATACATACCTCTAACTCTCTATTTTTCCAATGTTCCTACCTGGCCTTGGGCACATCAGCCATTGTTCTCAGATTCTTTTTTAGGAAGTAGGGAAGGGAGGAGTCAGAAGAGTGTTCTGTATTTGCAGTTCTTCCCTGAATAGCCATTTAAGAGTGTGATTGTGGGTGATCATAGTGAAGCATGAGAACAATGGTCCTCAGAGTTTGAACCCCTGATCTATGGAATCAGAAATTCCGGGGTGGGGCCCAGCAATCCGTTATGACAATCCCCCTATGTAATTCTGATGCAGGCTTCAGTTTGAGAGCCACCGAATTAGAGCACAGGGTTTAAGAATACAGACTATGTGACCTGGTTTCCAATGCCAGTTCTGCAATTTACTAATTGTGTGACATCACAGGGCCGTTACAAGTATTAAATGAGAAAATGCCTGTAAAGAGGAGTTTAACAACCTCAGAATTATAGCTGGCACTCAATAGATGGTACTTATAAACTTGGGGGAGGGAATGAGCTGTGAGTTTGCTTGATAAGAGACTTGCTAAGAAAATTTCTTACTTTTGCATTTCAAACCTCCGTCCACCTTGTTGAAGGTCCTGGGTTCTGAACAACATTGTCTTCCTCGTATCTTACTACTGTCGAGGAAGTACGGAAAATGTTATTTTGTGGGGAACCCTGTTGGTGTGTAGAATGACCCCACTAAGAGCAGTGACAACAGGTTGGCTGACACCAGAGCCGCACCTTAGTTTGTTTTTTGAAACTGGGTGGAAGGATCAGGAGTTACCCAGTTTTTTTCCCTTTGGCGACAGTGTTCTTTCTGAACCATGAGGAGTAATGAAGAGAGAAATATCAACATTTTTGTGGTTCAGCTGACATTAAACTGGGAAAAAGCACATCACCAGAATTAGAATGTCCTGTTCATTAGTCACTCTTTCTTCTAAAATTAAAATGTCTCTGCAAGCAGGAAAAGAACAAGCCCTCAATGACCTCATAACTCATTATTTCCAAGGAATATACTTAATTCCCCGTGGAGATGAATCTGGAATCGATTTTCCATTTCTGTCAGCCATTGAGTGGCGGCCTCATGGATCCTTGTGAAGGAGAATATGTACTTCTTGTGGTGTTGGCAGGGGCTGATGAAGAGAGCTGGTTGCTGTTGTTGGTGACCTTGTGGGCAGCTGCTGAAGATCCATTTTCTGTTGCAAGCCATTCTGAGCCTTTCAGAAACCAAGAAGGAGGTACTCAGTCAGGCTTTTTCATTGTAAGGCTTTTCTGTCTGTGCACATGATCACTCTTACAGCTGAGATGCCTTGTCTGGGCCATTAGAAAAAAATGTGCTAAGCGCTAACTGCTGCTACGGGGTGAAAGGAAAGAGGACTGGAGCCTTCATTAACACGAAAATAGAAAGACGGTCAGTCTGATGCTTTCTGTAATATCTTTTGCCTCCCCGTTCCCCAGACTGCTGAGCTTGAGGTTAATCAGAGCTGTAGCAGAACGATAAACTTTCAGAGGCCCCCCTCCCCAGTGCCAGGGTTATACCTATTCCTTAAGCAAGTGGTATGGTTCAATGTTCTTCTCTGTGGTTACAACAGAAAAAAAATCTCTGGACGTGGTTCAAGTATCTCATACTATGACAAGCTGGGCCAATATTGGACACCTATGTGAGTAATATCATAGCCATTATCACCCGCCAAAGTCAACAGACTAAGAATATATAGATCGTCACAGAATTCAGCAGTAACCAATTCACTCCCAACCTCAGTGAAATGTCTGCTGATTTTCAAATACAGTTTTCATGTTGAATTTACAGTTACCAGCTGTGCAAACATAAGATGATAGGAATGAAAGTCACAAGTGAACCACGCCTCAGAAAATGTAAACTAAATTTAGCATTTTGTAACTTAATTCCCCATAAATATGCTCACATTCATTTTTATGGCATTAATTAAATTGAAATTATGCTTGAGGCAAATTATTTGCTCCAGCAAAAAACAAATCATGGCTAATATAATGCAAAGTAGCTGAATGATGAGTAAATCTATATTTCCTTAGATATATTAATAACCTTAAAAAATTGCATTTAAATAGCAATTTTACATGTTACACTCCAATTTGAGCCATTGTTTAGCAGCATTCTCTCCCTAGAATGATAGTATAAGTTTCTAGGGACCTAATCAGGAGACTATTTCCCCACAGGCTGCTTGCTGGCTTATGTCTTTGTAATTGGATGTATAATAGCCCCCAAAGACATTAGGTCCTAATCTTTGGAACCTGTGAATAGGAATCCAGGCTCTGGGGACAGAATATGTGAGTTCAAATTTGATCTCTACCACTGCAAGCCATGTAACCTTGGGCATGACTTCTCTGGGTTTCAGTATCCTCACATGAAAAATGAGAATTACAATAGTTCATATCTCACAGGGTCTTTGTAAGGATGCTCTGAGGTATGCATGTATTATAGCATAGTATCTCCCGCTAAGATTAGGCACAGATAAGGATGTCCTTTCTCAGTAGTTCATATTGGATGTTCCAGCTAATGCAATAAGACAAGAAAAGGAAATACACGATATACAGATTAGGAAAGAAGATATAAAACTGTCTCAGTTCTCAGATGACATGATTTTGTATGTAGAAAATCAGAAAGAATTGACAAAAAAACCAAAAAACCTCCTGGAACTAATAAGTGATTAAAGCAAGGTTGCAGGGTGGTCAATCACTCTTCTATATACTAGCAATAAACAAGTTAAATTTGAAATTAAAAACAGCAAAACTCCGTCTCAAAAAAAAAATCGTCAATTGATCTTTTACAAAGGAGCAAAGGTAATCAATGGAGAGGACAGTCTTTTAACAAAGGTGCTGGAATAACTAGACAACCATGCACACATACAAAAGAAAATCTAGACACAGAGTTCACATTCTTCACAAAGATTAACGCAAAATGGATCATATACCTAATCGTACAATACATAATGATGAAACTTCTAGAAGATAACATAGGAGAAAGTCTGAGAACCTTGGGTTTGGCAATGACCTTTTAGATACAACACTAAAGGCACCGCCCATGAAAGAAAAAATTGATAGGCTGAACTCCATTAAAATTAAAAGCTTTTGCCCTGCAAATACAAGAGAACGGGAAGACAAGCCATGAGTAGGAGAAAATACAGCAAAAGATATATGAGATAAAGGACTGTTATCTAAAATATACAAAGCATGTAGCACAGTGTTTGCCCCAGTTAGTGCTCACTAAATATTAGCTATTACTGTTATTTGACTATCACTAGTTCATGTTGCTCCAGAGTCCCTTCATTTCCATCACTTTTCATCATTTAATTTTTCTGTTTGTAGCAGTTGGTTTATGCTAGTTAAGTATGTCTCAGTCAAATCTTGATAGTAGCCTGATGGATTTCATCAAGAGTTTTTTTGAGCTCATCTTCCAGACAAGCCTCGAAGACACAGGAAATGTGTTTGCTGGACCTGGGGTCATGCAACAGGCCCCTGAAGGCCATCTGCTATTGGGCATGTTGGAGATAGGAGCATGAAGAGCCAGCAGCTTACAGGCTCACTTTACTGCTTCCTCAGTGAGAAAAGTGGGTGGGATTAATGACAGTAGATGCAACCCTCAGGGAGTAGATGCCGTTCTGCATCCCCTGGCTATGTAGAGTGGCTGTGGAGAACTAATTAAACCAAACTTGGAAATAGTACAATTCTAGGGGAACATCTCCTTTCCCTGTCTATTCCCATATCTTGAAGAGTTGACTTTACAAAGTCTAAATCTCTGTCTCTCTGACGTTCTGGGACCCATCTTTTAGAAGTGGTTCCCACTTCCTTCTGGGGAAGACCTCTGGAGAATGCCTCTCTCCTTGCCTATCAAGTGCTGTGGGTACCACCATCCACACCGCCATGTGACTCACAGAGGCAGGGAAGCTAAACAGAAGCTTCTAGGTGAAGTTTGTGTGGACTTTAGTTTGCAGTAGAGAGTGAATTGTGTGTGAAGTCCAGGGTGGTAGTAGCGATGGCCCTGAGAGTGTGTGTTATGTCCTCCACTATCGTCCCCACCCCAGCATCTCCCTAGTTCTCTCCTCTGGGCCAGCTCGTGCTGAAGTAACAAGCTTCTCTCAGCCACTGTCAAATGAATCAAAGAATAGCTTTTAGAGGAATTATAAAATGTCATAAGTGAAGATTAGAGGGGTTTTTGTGGTGGGGGTAGGGGGGTGTTGAATAGAATCTTTATTAACATTAATTTCACCTGCTTCTTTAAAGTTCTAGGATATATATGTAGGATGTACAGATTTGTTACATAGGTAAACATGTGCCATGGTGGTTTGTGAAGATTAGAGTTTTAGAGTTTGGGTTTCTCCCTTATTGTTGGGACTATTTAATTGCTTATTAAACACCCATGAGGTGTTGGCAGCATATGGAAGATGTAGGGAGATTTCCTGGGAAGTGGATTTATATTCTTATCAGAAATGACGGAACAGCCCGGTGCAATGACTGATGCCTGTAACCCCAGCACTTTGGGAGGCTGATCACCTGAGGTCAGGAGTTCAAGACCAGCCTGGCCAACATGGTGAAACCCCGCCTCTACTAAAAATACAAAAATTGGCTGGGCATGCTGGCGTCTGCCTGTAATCCCAGCTTGTAAGGAGGCTGTGGCAGGAGAATTGTTGAAGCCGGGAGGCGGAGGCAGAGGTTGCAGTGAGCCAAGATGGCACCAGTGCACTGCAGCCTGGGCAACAGAGCAAGACTCTGTCTCAAAAAAAAAAAAAAAATGACAGAACACAGAGCTGTAACACAGAGATGCATCAGGTATGGTTAGACAAACCTTCTCTGTGAGTTTTTAAGAGCATTTCATTTCATTTCTTCTTTGCCCTTGGGTCTGTTCTTCTGATCTGTCAGCCTTATGTCAGTAAAAATGAGGAGTAGATAAAGGTAAGCAGCAGAGTATTGCATTATATCATCTCTGAACATGTGGAGTATAATGAAGGCTTTGAAAGAGCAGAGAGAGAGAACAGTTTGACAAACCAAATTTTAGAGCATGTGCAAGTAAAAGTAATAGTGACTGAGAAAAATAAAGTGAAAGAATGGAGAAAAACATAAACCTTAAGTATTATTGACTTTATTGGCAAAAGATGGGAATTGGGTGCCCAATACTTCACTTGACAGCTTTAGGCTTTTTGAAGTGGAGGATAAGTCGACGAAAACACAACTAGAGGGCTGGGCGTGGTGGCTCATGCCTGTAATCCCAGCACTTTGGGAGGCCGAGGCAGGTAGATCATCTGAGGTCAGGAGTTTAAGACGAGCCTTGTCAACATGGTGAAACCCCATCTCTACTAAAAATATAAAAAATTAGCTGGGCGTGGTGGTGGGCCCCTGTAGTCCCAGCTACTTGGGAGGCTGAGGCAGGAAAATCACTTGAACCTGGGAGGAGGGGGTTGCAGTGAGCTGAGATCGCGCCATTGCACTCCAGCCTGGGCAACAAGAGCAAAATTCTGTCTCAAAAAAAAAAAAAGAAAGAAGACACAACTAGAAACACAGAGAATTCAGCATCCTTTTTTTTTTTTTTTTTAAAGGGGCAGAAGCCACCATAATATGGGAAGCTGCTCAAACATCATGGCAATCCCTATTCTATCTTCTGTGATTAGCTAAGTGCCTCTATGATGAACCCGTGTCAGTTAGAATGAGCATTGGCTGCAAGTAACAAAGGCCCCAGTTCCAGTAGCTTAAACAAGTTAGTTTATTTCTCTCTTTTGTACAAGTAGAAGGTGGGAAGTCTGAAACTGAAAGATCAACTCTGCTTCACAAAGTCCTCAGAGACTTGGGTTCTTCAACTTGCTGCTCTGCTATCTTTAGAGTGAGACCTTTGTCATCCAATATGGTGGTTAGAGCTCAAGTTATCACATCCAGGTTCCCAGGAACATAATGAAGGAAGGGATGGAAAGGAAAGGGGCAAAGGGTATGCTTCAGCTTTCTTTTAGGAAGGTTCCTGAACCCGTATGACACTCCTATTTTCCACTGGTCAGAAATTAGTGATATGGGCACATCTAGTTGCAAAGAAAACCAAGAAACATGGCCATGAGCCCAGCTAGAAATTTGAGTTCTATTACTATGAAAGGTGGTGATAAAATTGTCATTGTCATTTCCTAAATCTTAGTTTTAAATGGAAGAATATGTCAACAATGCATACTGTGTAGCCTTCTTAAGTATCAAAGTAAGACTGCCATTATATGTAATGTAAAAAGATGTGACTACTTATAATTTCAGGTTGGTAATTAAATAATCCAGCTTCCTTTCATTATTCTGATAAGTCTAAATAGCTCTTCTCAAGGGTGACCTAATAGTTACTGAGTTTCCACTACAAATTGAAATAAGAGACAGGCACAACTGGATTGAAATCCTGGCTCTCCCGTTTTCTAGCTGTGTGACTGAGCAGACTAAGGTCTCCGAGCCTCCATTTCGTTCCCACAATGGGCATGACACCTATGCCTAAGGCTATTGCTAGGACTAGACAGCAATGCAGATGTGAAATATTTGGCATGTAAGTATAGTTAACACAATTAATAGAACTTTCTTCCGTTCCCTTCTTTTTAAATATACATTATCCTTTCTCATCGGGAAGCTGCTTTTCTGCTCTCTGTGTCTTTCCAGTAAGTCTTTTTCTTTCTGGTGTGGATCTTTATCAACCAATTCACATAAAGGGGTAGTACCAGCATATCCAAGGTATACCACCAACTACAGCAATTGCCATGCCGACACCAAAAACAGGAAATTCACTATAGCCAGGAAAACGTTCTATGGACTAGTGTCCAACAAGAAACATGCAGAACATACACAGCTATACCTAAGACTTTAAGAAATATACATGCAAATGAGCAGAGGCATGAGCATTTATATTTTTATAAGCAACAGATCGTCATAGCCGAACCTTAAAGTTCCTGGAAGAGCTGAAGCAAATATGGTCTCTAAACTAGTTGCACGCTGCAGACTTCAGGGGGTCTAGATGGACAGAGGACCAGCCTTCAGGCATCAGGCACCCAGCCTGGCCCGCGTGATTTCTCCCCACGCTTGCCCTTGCTAACATTCCATTTTTGTTTCTCATCAGTCATGAGGCTCACTAGGAGGATTATATTTATACTTACTGCAGTTGTTTTCTAGGGCTGCCATAAAAACGTACCATAAACTAGGTGGCTTAAAACAGTAGACATTTATTCTCTCATAGTTCTGGAATCTGTAAGTCTGAAATCAAAATGTCATCAGGGCCATTTCCCTCTGAGAAACCTTGAGTGGGATCCTTCCTTGCTGCTGCCTGCCTTCTGGCGGTGGCAGGCAATCCTTGGTGTTCCTTGGCTTGTAGCTGCATCCCTTTAGTCCTTGCTTTCATCGTCACATGATGTTTTCCGTGCCTGTGTGTCTTCTCCCCTTCTTATAAGAGACCAGTCATACTGGTTTAGACCCTACCCTAGTAAGTTCATCTGAATTGATTACATCTACAAAGACTATTTCCAAGTAAGATCACAATCCCAGGTATGCGGGGTTAGGATTTCAACGTATCCTTCTAAGGAGCTCAATTCTATTCAAAACACATATAATTTTGTGAAATTAAAAATAAACTAAACAAATTCGAGGTTGCCCTTATGCAGATTTCACTCTTAATTGCTTCCTGATAATCTTGATTAGCAGAAAAGAATGGAGTGGAGTCATATGGTGCTGACACCGGAAGAGTCAGGACTCTGAGTTTTGGGAGTGTCTCGGATGTGAGTGTCACTATTATCATATAGGTCCCCCAAAATGAAAGGTTTCCCTCATGCTTAGGGGTGAAGCTGGGGTGTTCAAGGGAGGGAAGAGATGGTCAGGAAGTTGCATAAGTGATCAGAGTCAGGAAGTGGGTTGTGCTAGGGCAACCTGAGAGTCTGTGTATATGCTTAGGAGTGATTGTGTATGTGCACGTGAATGACTGTGTATAAGCTTGTGTGTGTGTGTGTATGTGTCTGTGTGTGTGGTGTGTGTGTGTGTGTGTGACTGTGTACATATGCAGTGAATTAGCATGTGTGAAGTTTCTGAGAGAAGGAAATAATGAGAACATTGAGATGTTAACAGCAGCTAGGAGGTGGGTGGGGAGAAAAGACTATCACAGGGGCAAAGCGTCTAACCACACAAAGCTAGAATGTGACTTTCTGGTGAAAGGGAACACAGAAGATTCTACAAAATTAGAAAACTACAAGTCTGTGCCAAGTCTATATCCGGTTGCCTTATGCTTCCCTTCCTTCATTATTTAGCATGAGTGGCTATAGGCCAGATCCAATTGTAGTTTTTGCCTCTGACTTTTTTTTTAATGAGAAACAAACACTAGTATTTTTTATTTTGTCATATGTAGAAAACTATATCTCTTCTTCCCCTTTTCTTGATTCTGCTCTAATATAAGAACCACCAAACAGATTGAGATCAATCTTGCCAAGAAAGTTTTACTATAAAGATGAAAATGCACAGAGGAATGTTTTAGTCTGAAAATGTAAGGTAGTTAGATATCTACCAAAAGTAGAAATCAACAATTTTAATGCATGGCCACATTTTGTTGTAATTATTTTATTTGCTATTAGCAATGAATCTCAAGCTGTTGAGCAACCAAAAACCTATTTGGGGACTCAGTACCAGTGAATGAGCTATTATCTTTACCTGTTCCACTTATTCCCACTTCATTCTCCAAGTCCTTTGATGTCACATTCAAAGAGTTTGATTGTAATGAAATAATGCAAAAGAACAAGACAGAATGAAAAGTGAAACTAGCTTTGAAGCTATTTTTCCTGGAAACAAAATTGTAACGATTCCCAAGAACATGGTACACCAAAGGGAGATGAATTCCCTGCAGTCTTGCTGTAAAATAAATACAAATCAGAATATGATGCCCTGCACGTGGAAGACACTAAATAAGAAGTTGTTAATAGTGATGGTGGTGGGAATAGCATCTTCAGATCTGGAATATGTTGAACTCAAAAGAATATTTGTATGGTAGATTTGAATTTCCAAAGGTGGCCACAATTATAGGACCATTGCAAAAATATCTCTTTCCACATAATGTTCTTACAATGTGACATTGACTCACCTTTATTGAGAGGTTGGGTCTATGTTTCCTTCTTCTCAACCTAAGCAGAACTTTGTAGCTATCTTGGCCAATGGAAGATGGCAGAAGTGATGCTGCATGACTGCCAAAGCTAGGTCATAGAATGCAATATGGCTACACTTTGGTTCCGCCTCCCTCCTGTCCTCCTTTCCTTCTCTCTGTCTATTCTTCTCCCCATCTCTATCCGCTTTTCTCTCTCTTCTCTTTCTCTCTCTCTCAGTGCTTGTCCCTGGAGCCCAACCACCATGATCTGAGGAAGGATAGGCCACAAGGAGAGGCCATGAGTGGGTGTTCCAGCTGGCAGTGCTAATGAGGCCCCCAAATGACAGCAAGCATCAATGGCCACACCATGAGATTAAACGAGACTTCAGATGATTCCAGCCCTCAACCTGCAAGTCTTCCAGCTGAGGACTCAGGCCCAGTGCCCTGTCTGGATTTCTTATCAACAGGAACTTACTATCATTTAAGCCCATAACTTTTGGTGGTAATTTGCTATGCAGCAATGGCTTACCTCCTGGGAGGATTTAGGGATGCACCAGATTGTCCCATCCAGGGAAGTGAGAGCTTCTGCTTCTTGCAGAGTTATCTTGCTGAAATGATGCAAGAAGTCTCTGTCCTGGTGCTCCTTCTTGACCCAGGTCCCATCATTGCCGGGCTCAGCCACTGTCTTCAAACTGAGGCATCTTAGTTATGGTTAGATTTCCATAGTCTTATCAAAATCATTTTTTGTAGGTCACGTAGTTGACTTATTTTGAATTTTTGATCATCATGTTGAATAAATAAGTGCTCCCCGACATTTAATGTGCATACAAATCACCTGGGGTCTTGTTAAAATGTAAATTCTGCTTTAATAGCTTTGAAGTAGGGCCTGAGATCCTGCTTCTCTAATTCCAAGGTGATGCTGAAGCTACAAGTCTGTGAACCACACTTCGACCATCATAGGTATAGAGGATTGTATGGACAAAGCAAAATTTTATATAACTCATCCCCAAGGAAGGAAATCAGGGATAGCACTTAATGTCATTGAGCATCTACAATGTGCTAAGAACCTTCCTTAAGTATTGTATATATATCACTGTAGTCCTCAGAATACTCCTCCAAAATAAATACAATTTATTTTCCTCACTTTATAAAGAAACTAATGATCATACAGTTTAGGTAAGTGGAAAAGCCAGGACTTAAACCTAGAACTCACTACAAAATTGTGTCCTTGCCACTATGCATTCATCTTTCATGATTTCAAAGCTTGGGATTGGTTCTTCTAGTTATCATTTCTCTTTGAATAAAGAGGTGCCTCTGTAACAGTGCTGCCCAATAAACTTTATGCAACAGTAGAAATGTTCTCTGTCTATCCTGTCCAATATGATGTGGCTCCTGAGAATTGAGGTGTGGCTATCATGACTGCAGAACTAAATTTTAAGTTTTATTTAATTTTAATTAAAAATGTAAATAGCCATCTATGGCTAGCTGCTATGGCAAGTAGCTAATTGCTTATGGCTACCGTATAGGACAGCATAGCTCCATAGAAAGGATCTCAAAGGACATTGGGACATGGGACAGTAGGTTTGAAAGGTGATAGATGAGCTTTGCTCATCCCCATGAAGACTCCATTGTGTCAGGGGACTGCTTTTGCCCATACCTGAGTCCTTGCTTTTGCCGCATTTGGGGAACACCCATCTGGCATGCCCAGTACCTTCAGGGCTTCACCCCTAGCCCTCTGTGCAGAATCAAAGGCCTGGATACAATCTGGCTTTAGTATCTTTTCTCCCACTTCTGTAAAAACATCTAATGAAACCATGGCCAACATCCATCAGCATCAAATCTCTCCTGTTAATAGATCATTCTGAGTCGCATCCTCTTATTTTGCTTTTCTTTAAATAGACTCAAACTATACCTGCACGCTCAGAGTGAGGTGTCCGAGGTGGCTGATACAGTACCTGTGCCACCTCACTTCTTCTGTCCCCTGGTGATAGTCACAACTTTCCTTTTGAAACAAGAAAGCACCCAGCCATGACCCCATCTCCCATATTCAGGCAGGAACCACTTACCCTGGCTTGGAAGTCCGTCCTGCCATGTACATTGGAAATCCCCAGGGCTGAACCTCCATTGCAGCCTTTCCTGAATTGTTGTGTAGCTTCCTCAGACTTCCTGCCTGCCCCCGTCCTTTCTCCTCAGAGCCTTGTTTCTGCAGTCACCTTTTCCATCATTATTCACGTCATGCCCCACATTCCTCCTGATTTTCCTGAATTCAGTGGGAAAGTGTGTGATCTCATCTTCACCTTCTGTGACCCTCAACTCTACTGATCTCTGCCTATCAGATTCCCCTCCCACTGACAGATCCCGTTCCTAAGAATGCTTCCTCACCACTCCCTTGGGTGTCCTTCTCCCCTTCCTTGGTTCCACAGCCCCTGTAACACAATAGACCAACCTGTTTAGAAAAGTCTTAACTTACCCCTGATGGGTGACCCAGGTCAAAGTTTCCAAAGTCCAGTCTACCACTAGAGTCTGATCTGTATCAGAACTACCTGGGGAGTTTTTGAAAGAGGTACACTCAGCCAGGTGCGGTGGCTCATGCATTTAATCCCAGAAGTTTGGGAGGCAGGGGAGGGAGGGTCACTTGAGGTCAGGAGTTTGAGCAGCTTGGCCAACATGGCGAAACTCCATCTCTAGTAAAAATACACAAATTAGCCAGGCATGGTGGTGCATACCTGTAATCCCAGTTACTCAGGAGGAAGGAGAATCGGTTGAACCTGTGGCGGAGGTTGCAGTGAGCTGAGATTGTGCCGCTGGACTATAGCCTGGGTGACAGAGCAAGACTCTGTTTCAAAAAAAAGGCAGACTCGTAGGCCCATGTCCTGACTACTAATTTAAAGCCTAGGGGGAAGAGGTGGGGAGAGGGTCTATGTTTGTTTTAGTACACTCCCCAGGCGATCCTGCTGATCAGGTGTGGGAAGCGCTGGCTGGGTGCCTCTTGAGTTCTCATGCAGCCACTGGTTCCATATGACTGTCTGGATTCCCATGTTGAAAGCATTCTTGTCATGGGGGTTAAATTGGGAACTGAAGCCTCCTTCTAGCTCTGGACTAACACAGTTCCCTGGGGAAATAGTGGGAGAGGCGATTCACCTGCAAGCCAGACCACAGGTCCATATACTCTGCACTGCCATTTGGTGGGGTCAGCAATAAGGTGCTGCAGACATTTGTGTTTCTTTATCTGAGAGCTAGGTTGTTTATGGATTTGGGTTAATGATAATGCCTAGAATGGTGTCATGGGTTAGACAATTGAGGAAGCATTAACTTAATTATCATCAACAAAGAGCCATTGAGTGTACATTGTATGGGTCGCTGGGGCTTAGTAATAGAGACTCAAAAATAATTAAACACCTTCACCTGGAGTCACTTACAAGGTAGCTGGGAAAGATGGCACAGGCTTCTAAAGATGTGCTGATATCATTATTTTCTAAGAAAAATTAGAATTTAGTTGTTTTAGGCTTATTTTTCTCTTAACTCATTCACTCCAGAGTTTCTAAGGGGCTGTGATATACCAGGCACTGTGCTAAACCAAGGGTAGGGAGAATGGTAAGAATACAGAAGTGAGAAGACATGGGCCCTGTAACAGAGAGAGGTACATTACACACCGTGTGATCAGGGCCACACAGAGAAACCTACTAATTCCTGTGGGAGCACAGAGAAGGGAGCTCTTTCACTGTGAAGTTCAGGAAACTAGTTGCTTGCATCTGCCCAAGAATAAAGTATAATGCATACTAGGAACTGCCCTGTAATATGTACTAAATAATATGTAAACTATAATGCGTACTAGCGACTGGACTAGGCACTTTGAATATGTTACCTCATTTAATATAATCTAATTTCTCATTCCCAGACCCTTGTTAGGTATGCATTATTACCATAGTTTTACACGTTACATGGATTCTCCCTTGATGGTAGGGGATGCTTGATGTTGAGAGGAGACAAAATACTGTCCCTGCAACCCCCAAGCAACTATTTGCATATGCTGATTTGCAGAGGAGGCCCCGTAGTGCTCCATCGGAAGAAGGACTTAAACTCAGGTGGGAACAACAAACTCTCAGGTGGGAACAGTTGGAGAGCTCTCAAGAGGAAATGTGCTGAAACGGGAACAGGCTTCTGGCCCACTGAGTTGACTCAGTTAAAGGTTGACCAAGGTTTAAGGCTTAGCGAGTACGTGGGGTTTCCGCATACAGGTATACTCTGTATTTATAATCAACCACAATCTGGAGAAGAAGAAAAGCTGCAAAACTTTGAAGCTCAGTAAGCGTTGTTTGGAGGCAATCCTTCATAGACCAAAAGATGAGAGCTTTCTATTTTGTTTCAAAAAGAACTGTTAAGAAACAGTGAAGATATTGCCCAAAGGCCTGAGCTTGGAGGAATCAGATGGCGGCAAGGATGGTGGTAGATTTTTCTCCTGACTGGCAGGCAGTTGCTTTAACTGGCAGTGAAGGTCAGTTGCCTTAAGGTGACTGAGATGATGGTAGCAGTAACAAAAAGGGCAAGATTCCAGCCTCCAAGTGAACTTTGTGGACCAACTGGGTCTGGACTTAGAGTCTGTCTAACAATCTCCCTTAAAAGTTCCCAACAATACTTGCAGAGGGAGCATCTGTTAGAAACAACAACAACGACAAACTAAATAGCCCCTAAACTGATTCAGGAAGGGACAGGGTGAAGGCGTGTATCATCTCAATAATCCTTGCAATAACTCCGTGAGTTATGTGCCATTATTATCATCTTCAAGTCAAGGATTTATATTAAATGCCTACATTTTTACTCCCAGCATCATGCAGCTTGAGCTCTTTGGACTCCATACAGATGAGAAAACTGAAAGTTATTGCTCAGGTCATAGAACCAGGAAAGAGCAGAGTCAGGATTCAAACCCAGATTCTTCTGTCTACAAATGTATTCCTCTTGTGAGTTGATATTTGAATTGAGACTTTATAATTGGCTAAGGGGCTAAAGGCAGATCATTCCAGAGATAGTTGCAACTAAGCTTGCAAAGATGAAAAGAGCAGGGCTAGGCCACACAATTTATAATTCAGTGAGGCTGATGATGGACTGCATAGAGGAAGTCTCAACAGGTAAGCCTGGCAAGGCAGCTTAGTGGTAGCCCTGTGTGCTCTGCTAAGGCAGAGCTTCTAGTCCTTTCTTAACCTACTCTCCCATCTTTTGACAAACACACAAATCTGCTTTCCTCCTTTACATTTATTTGAAATAACAAATACAGTAAATATTTTGACCAAGAAAAATCACAGCAATGAAAAATTTTTAATGTGGATTTTCAAATTACTATATTCTTGAGTCCATTGAGTATTTTCTATCTCACCTGCCTGGAGGTAGAGCTGTGCATCAGTCAAGGAGATGAGGAAGAGGATCACGCTTCTGTGGAGGCAATGAGGAAGGTGAAGGAACTGAGTCAAGAGCCCTTTTAAAGGAAGAACTAATGAGGGCTCTCATGGGAGAGAACTATTAGATTTTCAAGCTACCTTGATTTTGAGAACTTTTGCTTTTTGAATCAGGAAGGTGCAATATTCCAATCCTATATGCACTGAGAGTTCGTTTCTAAGTTCAGGAATCGATCAAAGAAGTGAATTCAATCTAAGTTCAATCAAAGAAACAAATTTTAGTCCCGACAAATACATTGCCATTCACAATATCCATAGGTGTTTTGTGTCAAAATGAGAGAATCTATGACTTTAATGATTTCTCCTGCAAAGCAAAAGGACTCTTTCCTAGATGCATATTGATTACTATAATAATTGCTGACAATTGTTGGACTTTTATTGTATGCTAGACACTGTACAAAGTACTTTACGTGTATCATCTCAGTAATCCTTGCAATAACTCCATGAGTTATGTGTCATTATTATCATCCTCATTTAGAGATAAAAGAACAGAGGCTCAGAAAGAAGTGATCTGCATAAGGTCACACAGCTGATAAGTTGTAGAATTGCAATTAGAACCCAGGTCTGTCTAAGATCAGTCACTCTGAATGTCTGAGAACCACTCAAAAGAGAATTCAGGGACCTATAGAGTGAGCTGGGATGTGGTTGTATCCTCATCTGTATCTCGGGCAGGAGATCCAGGCAGCATCAAAGAGTAAATACTCCTTGGGGTTAGGGTGCATCATTCCTGCAAGGAGACTCAGCCTCTACTGAAGGTGGCCTCTTCAGTTCTTTGGTTTAGAACAGACAAAGCGTTCAGTTCCCATTTTCAAAAGCTTCCCCCGAATGCTGTCCAACTGAGGTCCAGATGGTATACAGAATAGATCTAGGTGCTTGCTGGCCAAAAAGCTAATTTCTGAATTGTATGGCTTGTCCCCAAGCTTGATAGTAGAGGTGCTGGGAAGGCCAGGACAATCCCAGAAACAGAGTCTCAAAGGAAACAGAGGTAATTGTCCACTGAGACCTCTGTCTCAGTATCCCTAGCCATTAAATGACCTTTACCTTACCTGGGGTATATTAAGAACTCCCTTTACTCTTACTTTTTTTTTTAAGTGACTACTTAAACATAACTGTGATAAAAGTACATACTCTTCTAAAATTCAGATGTTATAAAATCCTTGAGCAGCTTTTAAACATTTAACTTTCAAAGTTTTGCAACTTTGGCTGCAAGTATGAAAGAAACAAGTTATAAATGGCACTTAAACACAAATTACATTCTTGCTAATGATAGGACACAGTTTACCTTGTCATCTTTGGCATCCTTTTTTATTTGTCATAGATTCTAGGGGGAAAAGCACATCATGTATGCTTGTCTTAACAAATGCAGTTGTTTAAAACTTAATAAATATTTTTCTGAAAACCACTTGCAGATTATTTCTAACAGGATTACAACTTAAATCACTAAGGTTTAGAAGTCTACAAGGATATTGTGAATGTCTTGGCTTTTGACGCTCTTTATTCTCCATGTATTTGACACCTAGGTCTAGACCAGACAAATCCCAGCTGTAATCTGGTGATGACCAACCTTAGAATTGTGACAGATGGCTCTAGAAGTTGAAAAGAGCCGTCACTGAAACAGTTGAAATTTGTTACCACTTAACTGGCAGAAACTGAATAGTATAATGGTGGAACAACAAATCCACACTTTTTTGGAAAAGGAAACTAAGTATGAATGGAACAAGCTATAAATGTGGGAAGGGAATAAACAGCGAAACTCCCAGGGTTAACTGTAATGCCAAGTTAATTTTCCCAAGTTGGAAAAAAATGGACAAAGTTTTGCACCGCCCACAATGAAGCCAGACCAAGTCCATCATATTTTAAAATATGTGGTGATGCTTTCTTTAGAAAGGGCCTTCGAAGAAGATGTAAGAAAGAACAGTTCTGCTTGCAAGCCTGGTCTAGTGCTGGCTTTGACAGCTCCTGTGGGCTTCCATGTATCTACTGTGAGTAAATAATGGAACAGCATTCTCATACAAGCCTTCTGAGATCCACAAGGTAATTCTGCAGCCTTCTGAAATCCACAAGTTACTGCAAAACCAGAGTTCATGCTTATATGCACTAGGAGATCTTGAGGTCCAGCAAGCTCAAAATGAGGGAATTGAAAACCTCTCACACTGGAATCCTTCATCTAACTAACACCAGGAGTCTTTCTTCCATTTGCACTTAGGTTGTAGCATAGTTTTTTGGTTGATTGGTTGTTCGTATCTTCTAGTTACGTTATAAAGAAGGGATGGGGCAATAGAGTATTTGCATAGAGTTGTAGAAAAAAGGTTGACATCTACCTCTGTCTTTCACCTGGATCTAACTGTATTATGTTGAGTTTGCAAAGAGATCGCTTGTCAATTATTGGGGGTGGAGGGAGCAGACAGAATTAGTAATTGACTTCTTTTTCTCGCTGGATGATGGTATAGGAGTAAGTGCTAATAGCCAAGGTCAAGGGCCAGATTCTCTCCTCCGCGAGTGATTTTCTCCAAGGTGTTCAGACTTTTCCCTGTCATGAGGGAAGGGAGTGGAATTAAATGTACATCCCTCTTTTGCTGACCCCTAAGACTGCTGTTACCTCTCATTGCCATGCTCACCACTCCCTAGTCCTATGGGGAGCTCACTTTCATTAATATGCCCTTTGGGAAGTGAACTCTGGGTCAATGAGAGTAAATCAAATGGAGGGAAAAGACTAGAAACAACAAAAAAGAAGGGGGCCTTCACTTCAGCAGTGGTCACACTTCAACTTGAAAACAGACGGAAAGAAATATAGACTGTGGTTACCACAAATAGAGAATGCATAAAATTGCATTTGTTAAATTAGGTACACATTTTTACCATGACATACTTGTAGCCTTCCAAATGATTCTCTTTACTTAGACACTATAGAAGGAAAGGGTTTTTTGTTTTTTGTTTTTTGTTTTTTTTTTGTAAATTTCTTCATTTGCCAGATGATGTCTGCAGAACCACAAATGTGGAAAAGGTGGATATTAGCTTTCTCAGTAACTGCCTGCTGACTTGTTTGCTTCTCCTTATAGTAAGCTCCTTGAGGGAGGTGATGGGTTTTAACCACTGCTGAATACCCACTGTGCATGGGAGATGCTAAGATAGTTACTCAATGAATGAGTGAATGAACAAATTAGCAGCAAGGAGGATTGAAGAGATAATAATTGAGTGCTATAGCAACAAATGGACTAAGTGAGCAGTAAGTTTAATTACTACATGTATCCATAATGGTGACATGCAGATAAAAAATACTCTTTTTACTGCTTACAATTGAAGTTCAGTTTTAGGAGTGAGTGATGACAAGAAGAGGTAAGTGTCGAAGTATTCAACAAAGCTGCTGAAACCAAGGACTGATGAGCAAAAGTAATTAGTAGTTAGTGGCAGTAGTTAGTAGTTTTCACAGACTCAAAAGAGTCATTTGCAATGAGGGCTAAAAAAATCAACTGGGAAGCATCAGATTCTTTTCTGTGCTATCTCTTTATGACATTACCACCTTCTTTAAGGAGGTGAGACATCCATAGGTGTTACCCTAACTCCTAAAGCCATCAAGTTGGCAAGTCACTCCCCTGGGATCAATTATTTATTCTTTCATTCAATAACTTTTTTTTCTATCTAGTATAGGTCAGTATACTAGGTAGAATAGAAAAATTGTAGCACACAGTTCCTATCTTTAAGTTACTTATAACCTAATTGCAGAGAAAAGATACAAAAGCAGCTGAAAAACTAAGGTAAAAAATAATGGAAATAACAATACACAAAAGATGTCAGAAGGCAATATGTAATTACAAACCTGAAGAAACGGTCTACCTTGTCTGCTTTTGAGAAACATCACATCCCTGTCCTGATATACAGGATTACTGTATAAGTCATGTTACTGGTACGTAAACCTGCCTGCCTGGTCAAAGTTGAATGGACCCGGGGTGGAACCTGACCAAGCTGGGCCCATCAGATCCTTCCATAGAAACTTGGAATTTGTGTAAGTTCCATTTTAGTTTGTTTTTCCTTCTTTATAAAATAGGCATAGGGCTGGGCACGGGGGCTCACACCTGTAATTCTAGCACTTTGGGAGGCCGAGGTGAGTGGATCACCTGAGGTCAAGAGTTCAAGACAAGCCTGACCAACATGGTGAAACCCTGTCTCTACTAAAAATACAAAAATTAGCCAGGCATGGTGGCAGATGCCTGTAATCCCAGCTACTCGGGAGGCTGAGGCTGAAGAATCACTTAAACCCAGGAGGTGGAGGTTGCAGTGAGCCAAGGTTGTGCCACTGTACTCCAGCCTCGGCAACAGAGTGAGACTCTGTCTCAAAAAAAAAAAGGTAAATAAACAAACAAATACACAAATAAATAAAATAGATGTAAATGTTGGTAGTGGCCATTTTCTCCATGACAAGGAAAAGAAGTCCGTTGCAGAAAGGAAAAAAAAAGAATCAAATGTGAATAAAGAGCAAAGATAAGAGAGGGAAAGAAGAAACTTTCTGGTTCCCTAATGGGCTCTAGTCCCTAGGTTCAATAATTCCGAGATTCAATTTTCTCCCTGTCCTTGAGGTGCTTAAGACATTTCTGCATCCATACAAGAGCGCACTTCTGCTTGCTTCTGAAAAAAGCAATTCCATCTTTTACGAGTTAATTTGACATCATGGATTTGACAGGCCTGTGTTATTGGAAATCCAGGGAATTCCTGGTCCCTGTTGAGGATGCTTTCCTAATACCCCATTCCCCTGCCATATGTATACTAGCACCTCCCATCTTAAGTCATCTCAGAGGCTGGGTCCTTCCAACACCTCCTTAGTGCCCTTTCAGCCTCCAGAGTACCGGTGCTTCAAAGATTTTATCCCATGGAATCCTTATAATAACTTCCTGTGAGGTAGATTGTATTATCTCTATTTCACAGATAAATCTGACACAAAAAGAAATGCAACAATTTGCCCAACATCACATGTCTAATAAGTGGTGGAGCCATGATATGAACTGAGTCATGGTGATTCCTGAATGCACACTCCTAACCAGGAAGCTACCCTTCCTCTTTTTAATTTTGTATTCTTTTGCTGGTATATCACAGGAAACATTACATAGGTTAATTTTTTCTTTAACATGTTGCAATATTTCTGTTTCTACTATTCTATGTACTGGTTTTTTTTTTTTTTTTGAGACGTAGTCTTGCTCTCTCCAGGCTGGAGTGGAGTGGGGCAATCTTGGCTCACTGCAACCTCTGCCCCCCAGGTTCAAGTGATTCTCCTTCCTCAGCCTCCTGAGTAGCTGGGATTAGAGGCATGCACCAACATGCTCAGGTAATTTTTGAGAGGGGATTTTGTCATGTTAGCCAGGCTGGTCTCAAACTGCTGGCCTCAAGTGATCCACCCGCCTTGGCCTCTTAAAGTGTTGAAATTACAGGTGTAAGCCACCACACCTGGCCTTCCTATACTGTTAGTTAATGCATAAACATGATAGCAGAGATTAGGGGGATACTCACCAATTCCTTTCATCTTGTGAGGCACACTTGGAAATCTAAATTTCCTACCTTTCCTTGCAGTTAGGTTGGAGATATGTGCTGGGTACTGGTCAATGAAATGGGGACAAAACATGATATACAGTACTTCCAAGCCTCACATAAATTTCTCTAGAAAATGTTCTTTTCTCTTTCTTCTCCTTTCATGTAGAGAAGGAATTCATATGCTGGAATAATAATGACACAGGCTATAAGGAGCCTGGATCCCTGAGTCATCATATGGAGGAGGACTACATATTGGAGGGGAGTCCTCCAACCCTCATAGACAGTGGCATGAGTGGGAATTAAATATTATGTTAAGCCATTACAGTTTGGGGTTGTTTGTTACAGAAGTGTTCATTTTCCCTTATTGACCCACCTACTGAATTCCAAAATTTGGCTAGGCACTGATAGCAGCCAACAAAGTAGGCACCTGGGTAGACATACAATGATGACTTTTTATAGAAGCTTGATCCTAAGAAATCTGATTTGTGTGATCAGTGACAGTACTGATAATATTCTCAACAGACGCTTGGCCTGGTGCTTCTGTAGTTATTAAGATGACGGTTCCATGGGAGTCTTTGCTATAGGTATTGGAGTGGATCTTTCTGCTGCTCCACAGAGCATTCTTTGGGTTGTAGGATCAGCTTCTTGCTTATGGAGAGACAGGGACTTCAGTCAGAGGATCAGGGAGTTACATTTGGGATGGGATGCTCAGGGGCCTAGCTCCAACTTACATAGAGACTGCATTTAGTTGCTTTTTGACAGCAACTGAACAGGATAGAAGTTTGTTTGGGTTTTTTTTAAACTTACATACACTGTGGCCATTCAGCCTTTCTGAGCCCATCATTGCAAGGGCTTCCTCCATTCCTACATGTTAGAAAGGGGAATCACTGTTACCCAGATGGAAAACTTCTAGCTTGAGTAATTAAAGGAAGATGTAACCAAGTGGATTTGATTACATCTTCTCAGACGCTGGGTCCTTCCAACACCTCCTTAGTTCCCTCTCTTTCAGCCTCCAGAGTACCAGTGCTTCAGAGATTTTATCCTATGGAATCCTTATAATAACTTCCTATGAGGTCCATTTCACAGATAAATCTGACACAAAAAGAAATGCAACAACTTACCCAGCATCACATGTCTAATACGTGGTAGAGCTTATTAAAGAATGAACCTTTACTTTTGCAGCTCCACTGGTGAGGCTATAGAATAAAACCTAAGTTTCTCCATGCTGGGAAATTCAAATTGGAAGCTGATAAGTTTGGGAAATAGCATAAGATATGCAGTGAAAGTTGCTCAATTTAATATTAATCTCATAATTAAGTCAAAGGTCAAGGTTTATTTCAAATAAAATTTATCATGAACTTAGGAAAACCTGTATATGGTTTTGGTAAATTGTCATCTTTCAAATGAATCTCCTGACTTTCCCAGTGTAAAAAGTTCTCTGCATGGCCACATTAAGAGAAAGAAAGACATAGGGCTACAATTCATGCTTTTGTTAAATGTCTACCGTTGAAATTAAATGACCCAAGGATACCCACCATTCCTTCAAAATGCCTTGGGCTTCCAAGAGACTGCCACATTAAAATGAAAGGCTATGAGTTTTGGAGGTGTCATGCTCAAAATAATCTGTAGCTGTTGTTTTAGTATCATTATCCATTCAACTAGTATTTCTGGAGTATCTCAATCTTCTAAGCACTATCTAAGTGGGACAAAACTGCTATCTACTGTCTTATAGAGTAATTATTTATTTACAATTTGCTGCCACTGCCACTAGAACAATGGAATCTAGAGTCTAGCACATAGCAGGTGCTCAGCAAATGCTTGTTGAATGAACGTACAAGCCCCTATGAAATCTGAGTAGTCCTATGAGAGCAGTAGCAACAATATTGCCTCTGCTTTACCTTAGTCTGTGTCCCTATGAACAGGATTCACTTTTCCACTTTGAAAGAGGAAACACGTTGTTTCTACAGTCAGCCAATATTTCTCGAGTACCTATTTTGTGCTGGAGACAGTGCTAGACACGCTACCTGCGAGATGCTCATGCTCTGACTGCTGGCTTCCAACAGAGGTGTAGTGGCTGGCCTTTGCTTTACTGACTTGTGTAGATAGATAATTCTCAGATAAGTACTAATGCCTCTGAAAATATCTCCTTTCTTTTACACTCAGTTATTCCAAGAAGGCAGCGAGGGAGGCAGTTGGTTGTTACGAACGTCACGGCCATCATAACCCTGATTTACTTAAGAGTACGTGGAATGAAACAAATCAAGTGTTAACCAACATTTTCTTTGAAATGAGGTTGGATAACATTAGCTTAAAGAAGGGCATCATTAGAGGGAGAAGAGCCATTCATCACTGTCTGCAGTAATCCATGTTGAATATCTTAATGTTTAATTATTTTTAATCTTTTGGAAATAAAGAACTGCCCCAGGGTGTTTTCTTTACTCTCTCCCTCCTACAGAGCAGCCTGCTTTGGGAGCTGAAGATTTTCTATGTATTCTTTGAACTGGATCCAAATTCATTACAGATACACTGTGAAGTGGACACAGACGATGAAGCTGGTGGGGTCGGGGGCGGGGGTGTGGAGAAAAAAAGAAAAGCTACCATAAGTAGCCAGGGCTAGTTTGAAAAGTTGAAAGGTGATCTTTGACCTTCTCATGACTCATAAAGCACTTTATGACTCCTACCCCTTAGTCAAGAATTTTCAAGCTCAACAAAAGAGCTTTTAGCTGAATTGCCATTTGTTAACCTAGCTTCACTTCTCCTTCTGAAGCTTATTTCAGTTTCTGTGTTGACCAAGTAACATTCTTCACTTTTGAATACCTTATAATTTACCATCTTGGTTGATTTCATGTCTATTTGCTAGGTCATGTATTTTGTCCAGCCATAGAATTGGATGGGTGAGGAAAAGACCAGGTGTCTTATTTAGGCATGTGGATAGAATAGAAAAAAGAGAGAAAGGGGGAGAGAGAGAGAGTGAGAGAATGTGAAAGAAAGAAAGAAAGAAAGAAAGAGGAAAATTAGCAATTAAGAGACATCCAGAGTTGCAAACCCCAAGAAAGCAAACCAAAGATATTCCTATAGTAGAAGATTCCTGGGCTAAATACCCTGGGCCTATTCCTAGAACTTTCTAAAATGTTTGCAGCTCCAATTTCTGACCTCATCTTAAAACTGATAAAGGGTATCAATTATTTCATTCACCATCATTGAAATGTCCATTTACCTTCTGGGGAAGGAACTACTGGAGGCCACAATGGGACTCAAATGTAGTTCAAAAGCCCTGTGACCAAGATAATTGGACTAAGCTATAAAGGGCCATGGGCACTAGAAATATCCTTGGACTTTTCTTTCTTTCCTTTTTTTTTAAAGTACCTTTTCTCTGTCTTCTGAACTCTCTTTATTTCCTAGGCCACAAAACTTGATTGGTTTATTTATTTACCTCTTTGAAAGGCCCATAAAGTCAGATTAAAGAATTATACCCAGGCTGTTCTTAATAGACTTTGGCAGGGCTGTGTGGTAGATTAAAGATGGCCACAAATTCAATATTCCTTCAATGGAGTCTGTGTCCCCCCAGCCTTGAATCTGGACATGCTCTATGATTACTTGACCAATGGAATCAATTGGAAGTGACACTGCCAGTTTCTGTGGTAAGTAGTCATATGGCAATAGAGAAATAGAATATGTTGGTTGGGGTCAAGGTATAGGCATCTGATATGGTCATATATAGGGAACTCTTACAGTTGTGAGAAATGGATCTCATATGTATCAAAAATCTGTGTTCCAGAAATTATACCCAGTTTGTAGAATATGGCTATTCATATATGGCTCCTGTTTGCAAGAAATTTACAAATTCACAGTCTAATGGAAATAATAGACATGTATATGAAACTTTAAGATTTAAACTAACAATAGTATACAAAGGGCCATAGCAGTAATTCTCAAATGTCAATGTGTAAGAATCGACTAAGGAGGGGGTTAGAAACGGAAGATCTGACTTAGCAGATCTGTGATGGAGTTCAGGCTTAAAAAGATCCCCCAGGTTATTCTTAAGAGCAGGACTGAGAACATTTTAAGAAGCACTAGCTATAGGAGTAGCTAGCTTGGAATGACTCTCTGGGACCGTGTGGAAAGGCATCCAGAGAGCCTCCACAGTTCAACAACGCTTTAAAAAAAGAGTAGGAGCTTGTGCTCCCAAATCCAGGCTTCTGACATGTTGTAACTGGTATAAGATGACAAATGCTAAAGGACTTCCCTAACCAAAAACACTTCCCTTGTGAGCCCTGCTGTAGTGTTTAACACTCCTATAGTATTTAATCTTTGAGTAGGCTTTGTAGGACTCTGCAAAATAGTAAATATGATCTGCTGAGGGTAACATAGTAGGCCATTTTTAGTGTCTAATGAATTATCCCAAATTTTCTTTTTTTATGTTCCAAATAATCATATTTATTTAACTATCTGCTAGCCCTTATGTACCATAAGTGCTCAACATACTTTTTTTCTGATTGAATAAATACTTACTGTGGGCTCAAAGTATGAACGATGGGTGCTTAAAGGCATAGACTGTTATATAGAAAGACATTCCAGTGCATTGTAAGGAAACTCTCCTTCCCAAGCACAAATTGCTTCCTGGGTAGAGAATGACTACCTGCTCTTGAAGAAAACAAACACTGTCTGCGTTCAGAGCATGTTTAGCACTGGAGGTGGTGGTGAGGAACACACAGCGGGATTAGGCATGGTACATTCAGGGAGGCTGAAATCTAATTAATCAAAATTAACAACAAACTCAGAGAAAATTACAACATGTACATAATTGCATGTGAAGTAATGTGGCAGCTATTTAAAGTGGTGTAGGAGTTCAGCAGAAGACTCAGCCTTCTTGTGCCAAGGAAGGCTCCTTAGACATTTAAGACAAAAAAGAACTAGGCCCTTCTATGCAATATGTTCAGTGTGTTCCAGATGCAGCCAAAGAATGTCCATAGATTCTGTGAAAGAACACAAAGAACTTAGAGGAAGACTATCTTGTGGAGAAGATAATTAAGTATAATCACTGTTTAGGTTATAAAGGAAGATGATTGTACTGAGTCCTTCTCAGCTGTGACCAAAACAAAAGGTTTAGGGACTATCATGGTCAAGAAGAATTATTTTATTTATGTTGATGACCTAGTTTCTTTGTCCTACCTATTTCTGGAAAGGGTTTGAAGCTCTATAAGATCATGAATCCCATCTCTAGAGAGCTAATAGACTTTCTAAAATGTGGATCTGAAGCTACGTCCATCAGATGCTCCCATGCCTTCACCTGTCATATGGGGCTCCACAGCCCAAACCGTCTGCCTCTCCAGGCTGCTATCTTGCCACTGCTGTTTACACCCCTGGCTCTGGCCACATAGCTGTTTTCTAAAGCTCTTTTCCTTATAGCTTTTTTTTCAGCCCACAGTGTCTTTCCCTTCCATCGATATCAGACTTTTACCTGTGCTAGAATCAGCTCAAGCATCAAATCTCTAATTATACATTTGTGTTTAGCTTCCAGAAAGAATACATTTATTGCACGCTTCATTGTGTCATCACTTCCGTAACAAAAACTCGATATGCCAGAACTCTTTGTGTGTCCCTGCAGGTTCACTCTTCACCCTTCTTCATCCTCCTCTGTACCCTAGGAGGCTGGTCCATATGGACTTTTGGCTCCCTTGTACTCCAGCTCCCAGTAGGGTTCAGCTAATGTGAAATATCAGCAGGAGTTCAAAAAGGAGGAGAAGAGAGTTATGGTATTTATTTCCTGGCTGTCTCCCTTCCTCCCTAGTTGCTTTGGTTTATCTAGATCTAGAAAGATCAGAACAAAAGCAGGCAGCTACAGATCTTTCTATAATTTCTTTTAGGCAGCCCTCTCTGGCTGCCTGCTTTTGTTCTGGTATACCCTCCCCTCCTTGTTTCTTTGGGCCTCTGGTGGTAGCAGCAGTTCTCAGTTGCTGCTAGTCAAACTTCACTGCCCTTGTTTGCTGAAACCCTGGCCATGCCTTTCTGAAGAATCACTAATTTGTTTCATGAATTGCTCAATATGAGTGGAGCATCCATATCCTATAAGACTAACTGATACACCTAGTTTTCAGAGTAGATCAATAACTTCTTGTAATGTTTATAATCTGATAATTTTGTGTCTTTCTTCCAAGATGCTCTCTGCACTGCGTCTGTGAGCTGTCAAATGGGTAGACCAAGCCTGATGATAACACCAGAAAACATTATTCCAAGCCCCTCACCACTGCACCTCAGATGGGGTGTTTGAATACCATGTTCATTCACCAAGTCCATAGAGACAAATCCAGTCAATTCAGATTAGGAAAACTCTAACATTAGAACTTCATAGAACTTCACCAGCTGGGTGTCCCCCACGCTTATTAGCAGAGGATGAAACATTTATAAGGCAAATGTAGCAGCAAATGTAGAGAACCAATCCTGGTAGTCCAATCCCACCACCAGAGAAGAAGGGAACAGTTCAATTAAATAACAGGCATTTAGATTAATTAACTATGGAATCCCAAATCACAAACTAGATGCTCAATAAATGCTTGTAAAATAGAATATAATCAGATGATTGCTTAAGCCACGAGCTCTGTAGAGCACTGACTTGAAACCAGAATTGAATTCCTGTTTGACCCAGACAGTTTCTGAAGGCACCATGTTCTTCTTTGGACATTGGTGGAGTGCCCCAAGTGGGGAATGCCATGTAATGGCCTCTCAGTTGCAAATCAAGGAGAGCAACTGACTGTAAAGTATAGTCATTCACCAGTATCGGTGGGAGACTGGTTCCAGAACTCCATCACATACTGAAATCCATGGATGCCCAAGTCCCTGGTGTACAATAGCATAGTATTTGCATATAACCTACACACATCCTCCTGTATGCTTTAAATCATTCCTAGATTAGATATAACACCTAATACAATAACAGCTAGTTCTATGTAAATAGTTGTTCTACTATATTGTTTAGGGAATAATGACCAAAAGATGTCTGTACATGTTAAATACAGACCCAATTTTTTTTCCCAAAATATTTTCTTATTTTATTTTTGAGATGGAGTCTCGCTCTGTCACTCAGGCTGGAGTGCAGTGGCGTGATCTCAGCTCACCGCAATCTCTGCCTCCCAGGTTCAAGTGATTCTCGTGACTCAGCCTCCCAAGTAGATGGGACTACAGGTACATGCCACCGTGCCTGGCTAAGTTTTGTATTTTTAGTAGAGATAGGGTTTCAGCATGTTGGCCAGGCTGGTCTCGAACTCCTGACCTTAGTTGACCTGCCTGCCTCAGCCTCCCAAAGTGCTGGGATTACCTCCTCAAATATTTTCTATCTGCAGTTGGTTGAATCCGTGAATGCAGAACCCACAGATACGGAGGGCCAACTGTATTTGCTAAGTGAAAATGGTGACCACACAGAAACTGCAGTGTGTGGAAAATTACATGTCTGAGCTGGGGACAGTTGTATATTTAGAGGTCAAGATCAATGAGGAATCCCTCTGGCTTTCCTCTCCCACAAATCCCCAGATTCATACAGGCACATGCATCTGAGCCTCTAGGCTGGGGGGTCTGGAGAGGCAGGCACCACAGAGAAGGAATTTTTCATGAGTGATGCTTGTGGATGAAAGCAAAACCCCTGACTTGTGTGCCCAGGGGCTAAGATCTGAACTCCTGGCCTGAAAGAGGGGCTCTGTTGAAAGAACAGTAGGCCTCCCTATGCTAAATTTGGCCAGTGGGATTTTTTCAATTTGCACCTGGTGTTGGGCTGGAGTTCATGAAAATCCACAAAAAGGAATCTTTCCAAGTCGAATGATGGAAGGGGAAAAAAAGTTGAACGGTGGTCCTTTGGAATCATGAAAAGCACTGATTCAGTTTGTGAGACGAAGATTTAAGTCTTTGCTAGGGAGAACGTTTCCAGGCGTCTGGACTCTGTTCTCCGCAAACATGCGCAATGGAGTATTTGCTATCACCTAGTGGGTTAGCCTTTGAAAGGTGAACCAAGATGCTCAAAGCCACCCAGTGGAAGCCATAAAGCCTATCCTTTTCTATCCAGGAGCCTTGCTCATCATCTCTTTCCATTGCAGAAGGTTTTTTCCATCCCACTAAATACTTAAAATTCATATTCAGTGACAGCCCTTTTTTTATTAAGTTGAAGCTTTTTGGTATTTTCAAAACCCACTTATTTTCAAAAGGGCTATCTGAAAACTTATCTTTTAGTAGTATGAAAATAATAAATGCTCATTATACAAATTTCAAATGGCAGTAAAGAGAACAATGCAGAAATACAAAGTCACTCTTAATTTTCCTCCAGAGACAATTTCTGTCAAAAGACTGGAGGATATTCTTCCAGACTTTATTTTCCATGCATTTAGCAATATACAAGGTGTGCATCTTAAAAATCATAATACAGCAAAGTTAAAGTTATGCAGTGAATTCTCTGTGCTTATGCAAAGGAATAAACTGCTTTTCTGATAAGTCTAGATGATCTAATTGGTCTTATTCTTGGCACATTGCTAATTTTTGAGACATTTAGAAAACTTTCAAATGACTTGTCCTAAAAATATTTGGCAGGACATATATTAGAGAACTATGGAGTGAAGCGATCAGGGTGAGGCGGAATAATTCAGTTATGATTTTTGATTTATTCTAGGACTGAGTCCCCACTAATTAGGGAGAAAGATGGTACTGTTAATACAAATGATATGAAAAAAGCTTCACTCTGTTTTATTTAAATGCCCTATAAAGTTTTATAGAAACGGTTGTTCTGACATTGCAAGCTCCTCGCTTGTTGCCTTGTCAGGCAAGGCTGCTGAACTCGTCACTCATGATTTCAATTACTTTTGTTGTTGTTCTTTTAATTTTATCAGTTTTTACAGATGTATTTTCTGCTTTTCTTTTTTGAGACAGAGTATCACTCTGTCACCCAGGCTGGAATGCAGTGGCACAATCTTGGCTCACTGCAACCTCTGCCTCCCGGGTTCAAGCCATTCTCCTGCCTCAGCCTCCCGAGTAGCAGCTGGGATTACAGGTGTGTACCACCATACCTGGCTAATTTTTGTATTTTTAGTAGAGATGGGGTTTTGCCACATTGCCCAGGCTTGTCTTGAACTCCTGGCCTCAAGAAATCTGCCCGCTTCAGCCTTCCTAAGTGCTGGAATTACAGGCATGAGCCACTGCACCTGGCTCATTTTCTGCTTTTGTATATGATTTTAATTTCTGTGAAAATGCTCATTTGCTCCCAGGGTGACTTATTTCAGTCTCAATCTTGTTTCTTTGGGGCCCTTCTTAAAGGTGCTTGATTTCATCAATGTGCTTGGTTAAGGCTGTGCTTCAAAGTTATAATTTGTGAAGCTGATGGATGCAAAAATTTCAGAAATGTACACTAAATTTCCCAGTGCCTTTATGAAGATTCGAAATTTTAACATAGAGAGATAATGATAATGAAAAAAATCTGGACTCTGACCATGTGCCGAACATTGTATTAAGTGCTCTTTGTGCCTTATTTAATTCTCCATTGTTCTTATGAAGTAACTACATTTATTATTCCTAGTCTACAGATGTGTAAACAGAGACTCATTGTATAAGTCCATTTTCACACTGCTGATAAAGACGTACCAAAGACTGGGCAATTTACAGAAGTAAAAGGCTTATTTGACTTACAGTTCCACGTGGCTAGGGTAGGACTCACAATCATGGCAGAAGGCAGGGAGGAGGAAGTCATATCTTACATGGATGAGAACAGGCAAAGAGAGAGCTTGTGCAGGGAAACTCCTGTTTTTAAAACCATCAGATTTCACGAGACCCATTCACTATCTGAAGAACAGCATGGGAAAGATCCACCCCCATGATTCAGTCATCTCCCACTGCATCTGTCTTGCAACATGTGGGAATTATGGGAGCTACAAGATCAGATTTGGGTAGGAACACAGAGCCAAACCATATCATTCCACCCATCCCCTCCCAAATCTCATATCTTCACCTTTCAAGACCAAGCATGCCTTCCCAACAGTCCCCCAAAGTCTCAATTCATTTCAGCATTAACTCAAAAGTCCACAGTCCAAAGTCTCATCAGAAACAAGGAAAGTCCCTTCTGCCTATGAGCCTGCAAAGTCAAAAGCAAGTTAGTTACTTCCTAGATACAGTAAGGGTACAGGATTTGGGTAATTAAAGCCATTACAAATGGGAGAAATTGGCCAAAACAAAGGGGCTACAGGCCCCATGCAAGTCCAAAATCCAGCAGGGAAGTCAAATCTTAAAGCCCCCAAAATGATCTCCTTTGACTCCATGTCTCACATCCAGATCATGCTGATGCCAAAGTTGGGTTCCCATGGTCTTGGGCAGTTCTGCCACTATGGCTTTGCAGGGTACAGTTTCCCTCCTGGCTGCTTTCATGGTCTGGCATTGAGTGTCTGTGGCTTTTCCAGGCACATGGTGCAAGCTGTCAGTGGATCTCCCGTTCTGGGATCTGGGGGATGGTGGCCCGCTTCTCACAGCTCCAGTAGGTGATGCCCTAGTAGGGATTCTATGGGGGGACTCCAATTCCATATTTCCCTTCTGTACTGACCTAGCAGAGGTTCTCCATGAGTGCCCTGCCCCCACAACAAACTTCTTCCTGGGCATCTAGGCATTTCCATACATCACAAACCCCAGTCCTTAACCTCTGTGCACTTTCAGGCTCAATACCACATGGAAGCTGTCAAGACTTGGGGCTTGCACCCTCTGAAGCCATGGCTCAGGCTCTACAGTGGCCCCTTTCAGCCACAGCTAGAGCAGCTGGGATGCAAGGCACCAAGTCCCTAGGTTGCACATAGCACAGAGATCCTGGGCCTGGCCCATGAAACCACTTTTTCCTCCTAGGCCTCCAGGCCTGTGTTGGGCAGGGGGTGGGGGGCTGCCATGAAGACTTCTGACATGCCCTGGAGACATTTTCTCCATTGTCTTGGGGATTAACATCTGGCTCTTCATTACTTATGCAAATTTCTATGGTCTGCTTGAATTTCTCCTGAGAAAATGGGATTTTCTTTTCTATTGCATTGTCAGGTTGCAAATTTTCTGAAATTTTATGGTCTGTTTGCCTTATAAAACTGAATGCCTTTAACAGCATCCAAGTCACCTCTTGAATGCTTTGCTGCTTAGAAATTTCTTCTGCCAGATACCCTAAATCATCTCTCTCAAGTTTAAAGCTCCATAAGTCTCTAGGGCAGGGGCAAAATGCCACCAGTCTCTTTGCTAAAACATAAAAAGGGTCATCTTTGCTCCAATTCCTGACAAGTTCCTCTCCATCTGAGACCACCTCGGCCTTGACCTTATTGTTCATATCATTATCAGCATTTTTGTCAAAGCCATTCAACAAGTCTCTAGGAAGTTCCAAACTTTCCCACATTTTCTTGTCTTCTTCTGAGCCCCCCAAACTCTTCCTATCTCTACCTATACCCAGTTCCAAAGTCACTTCCACATTTTCAGGTATCTTATCAGAAGTGCCCCACTCTACTGGTACCAATTTACTGAATTAATCTGTTTTCAAGCTGCTGATAAAGACATGCCAGAGACTGGGAGATTTACAAAAGAAAGAGATTTATTGGACTTACAGTTCCACACGGCTGTGGGGGGACTGCATAGTTACGGTAGAAGGCAAGGAGGAACAAGTCACATCTTACATGGATGGCAGCAGGCAAAGAGAGAGCTTATGCAGGAAAACTCCTGTTTTTAAAACCATCAGATCTCATGAGACCCGTTCACTATTATGAGAATAGCACAGGAAAAACTTCCCCCCATGATTCAATCATCTCCCACTGGTTTCGTCCCATAGCACATGGGAATTATGGAAGCTACAAGATCAAATTTGGGTGGAGACACAGAGCCAAACCATATCATTCAGAGAGGTGAAATCACTTGCCCAAGGTCACCTAGCGGGTAACTTGCAGAGTCTAGATTTAAACCTAGGCTAGAGCCTTAACCACCATGTGTCACTGCTTCCCTTATTGTTATGAGGTATTTCTCCTTGGTTTAACCCTGTGATGCCATTTCAGGCTATGAGCAGAGGATCTCAACCCTGAATTCACATCAGACTGACTGTGGATCTTGTAAAATATACCAATTCCAAGCCCACTCCTCAGAGATTCTGATTTAATTGAGATTGAACACAAAAGTAATGTCTTCAGTTAAATAGAGGCCAGAGTTTGTCTTTCAAATAAGTCATTCTAAAGCACAGGCAAACTCTGGATTAGAAATACATTGCTCTGGGAGATGGACACATAAACTCTGAAAGTTTCATAGTTTTTCCTTATTTTTTTTACCTTGCTTTGAATGCTCATGACACATCTCCCATTGACACACCTGTTTCAAGAATCAGCTCCTATAAGAAATTTTCTAAGCACTGTCTTCCTTCATTCTCTAAGCAAATTCATATTTAGTTTGGCCCAGATACTGATGTAGTAAATGCCTTGTTAGATTTCGATCAATTTATGCAGCTACATCTTCCCGCCCAGTTAATTTCTATAAGATTTAAGGGCAGAATTTTGTCTTCTACAATTTCAATTTCTATCTTCCTTAAAATACCCTCCATAGTGCTGGGAGTACGGATATACAAAAAATGCTGGCCAAGTTTTGAACCTGTGAGAGGGTGTGCAAGGGGCAAAGAAGAAAACTAAGTCAAGTGATGGCAGTCTTGTTGTTATAATCACATTTGATTTACATCATACTTATTGAGCATCTCCTAAATGGTAATCTTTAGTTTGCTGCAGATGCTCAACAGTCCTTGCTGTCATGTTGCTTATATTCTAATGAGAGGGACATTAATTTCTCACATAAATAAATGTACAAATAAGTCATTTCCGCTACTGTAAGGGTCTGGAAGGAAACACAAGAAGTTAATGTGGAAGAGAGTGACTGGGAGGAAAGGGGACTTCAGGGAAGTTGGGGAAGGCCTTGCTGAGGGAGGGAATATTTGAAACTAAAATCAGAGGAGTCAGCTGTGAGAATGCTGGACCACATTCCAGGCAGAAGCCCGGGAAGTAGGCATAAGATCTCTGTCTGTGTGTCAGGTAGGGCAAACATACTCAACAAGGAGGTCAGTGAGGGGTCCAGAGACAAAGGATGTGTCAGATTCTGTAGGCCTTGTAAGTCACAGTAAGAAGTATGTATCTCATTATGAGCAGGAGATTTTGAAAGCTGCATGTACCCAGCTGCAAATCACAGCCAATTGTTGATGCAAATGCAAATGCATATAGACTGCCCTAATAATTTCATACATTTGGATGGGTCCTGAAGACAATTCTAATAGTGACCTCTAGGGTAGGAAAAAGTGCAGTGTATTGGGTTCTATTTGTTCTAACAACACATGTCTCTTGCTGCAGCATCCAAATGCCAGAGGGACACATGTTTTCTCTACTATGCTGAAAGAGGGGGAAGGCAAATCCCAATTAAATGCTTCTCATTTTATTCTGGTAGTAACTTGGCGTTAGTAAAGTTATGGCTTATTGTACTGTTTAATAATATCAGTTGACTATAACTCAGCTTTCTTTTTCACACATTAATATGAAACTCATAAGTAACAGAAACAATTTTGATAGCTACATGGTGTATTAGTTTTCTATTGCTGCATAACAAAATAATACAACTTATTACCTCACAGATTCTGTAAGTCAGTAATCCCTGTACCACTTGGCTGAGTCCCCAGCTCAGGGTCTCACAAGGTTGCAATCAATGTCTCAAGGCTTAATTAGGGAAGAATCTGCTTCCGAGATCACTCAAGTTGTTGGCAAACTTTATCTCTGTGCAGTTGTAGGACTGAGGGCCTCAGCTTCTTGCCATCTCTCAGCCACCCTCAGCCCTAGGAGCTGCCCTCAGTCCCTTGACCTGTGGGCCAGTTGGCTAGCTAGATGGTGTCTCAGGTAATGCAACACCATCATGGAAGTGACAACCCATCGCCTTTGCCATATTCTACTGGGTTGGAAGTAGCTCACAGGCCCTACCCATACTTAAGGGAAGGGGAGAGACAGAAATCATGGGGCCAGCTTAGAGTCCGTCTATACTTCGTTTTATTAAAGAAAATATATTTGTCTTTGGAAGTTACAGCCTACTAATGTCATAAAATTCCGTGGTTGCTCATAAGCAGGTCTCAAACATTTTTCTTCTATACATTTACTTTGTTCTCCATGGATATCTTCTGGAGGTAGAGAGGGAGGTGCATCTTTTAAAACACTAGTTGAAAGCTGGCTTTTAAATTCACAAATAACTGCACCATTGTTGCTTTTGATAACAGTACCAAGACTATGTCCTGTCTTTTTCAGGTAAGATCATGCTGTTCTGTAGTATACAGTCAAATAAATCTACTGAATTTTCCAACCTACCTTTCTAGGAGACAAGCCTTCCCCTGGAATGTTTGCAGAGTGAATGTCCTGTATACACACACACAGGTGCTCTGTCATCTTTCAGAAGAAAGCCAATATCGTAAAAATTACCAAAACAGAAAAAAAAATGAATCACAGAAAAATAACCTGGGCATTTAACTAGTCCATGAGTATGGCAGGATGCTTGATGTCCCTATGTCTCATAAACCAAAAAGCATCTGAGACAAGTCTCAATCAATTTAGAAGTTCATTTTGCCAAGGCTAAGGACATGCCCAAGGACAGCCTCAGGAGGTCCTGACAACATGTGCCCAAGGTGATCTGACTATAGCTTGGTTTTACATACTTTAGGGAGACATAAGACATCAATTGATACATGTAAGATGTGCAATTGTTTGATATGGAAAGGCAAGACAACTCAAAGGGTGGGTAGGGGGCTTCTGGATCACAGGTGGATTCAAAGGTTTTCTGATTGGCAATTGGTTAAAATAATTTATCTAAAGACCTGGAATCAATACATGGAGTGTTTGGGTTAAGATAAGGGGTTGTGGAGACCAAGGTTCTTAATATGCAGATGATGCCTCCAGGTAGCTGCTTCAGAGAGAATAGATTATAAATGTTCTTTATCAGACTTACAGAGTCTATTCTGTCAGTCTTAAGGTCTCTGTTTTAATGTTAATGCTGGTCAGCTATGTCTGAATTCTGAAGGGAGAAAGCTATAATGAGGTACGTCCTGCTATCCATTCCCAGCACGCCTGAATTCAGGTTTTCAGGTTTACGTTAGAATGCCATTGGCTGAGAGAAGGGGGTCTATTCAGTTAGTTGTGGGGCTTGAAATTTTCTTTTTGGTTTACACCCTTTAGCAAAGGTTTATCTTTAATTGTCACTCTTTGCCTAACCAGTATTTCAGTGGTTCCTGTTGATTCTGGAAACTTTAGCCCTCAAGATATTAGATCCAAAGTGTGGTATTGTCAAGTCAAAAGCAGTGAGTAGTGGCAGCCAAGATTCCCCATCGCCACCATATTCCACTCCTTCCCAGTTCCGCACTCCATTACCTCCACTCATGCCTTGATAGGGACAGTAGATACTTTCTCCGTCTTATGTAAAGAGTTATGTAAACTGGGCTCCAGGACCAGACACCTACGTCAACACTCTTCAATTACACTGCTGCTCCCAAACCTCTTTCATTTAGAATACCTGGAATACCTGGGACTGATTTCATTTCAGGTTGATATCAACTAAAAGAGATTCATAAATGTATCTTTTTTTTTCACCTCTGAGAATTCCAAGGGAAAAATATAACTTAAAACCCTGTCTAAAGTAAAGATGTGGGCTAGCTTCTTCCCAGGCTCAGACAAGCAGTTTGGTTTGTTCTTTAGCAGATGGCTGCTGCCAACCTCTCCGGGTTTTCTGGGTCAGAGAAACAGAATTTGGAACCTCTTAAGTGTTGACTAGGACAAACGTCACATCTTTGATCAGCTAAGTGTGAATGAATCAGAAATTTGTGGCTTAAATTCCCTTTGAAATACATACGCACGGAGGTTAAGGAGAGAAGAGCATTTGGCAGAATACATCTGAGGAGTTGCCAGTCATATAATCCTTGAAAAATAGCCAGATAAAGTTTGCCAAACCTTAAAGTAGTTAGATTTGCTCATCTATACATTAAAGAAACATTAAGATCTTTACCTATTGACCTGTACCTACTAAAGAAAAGGGAATATCAGAGTTGAAACTAACATTTCTTTCAAAAAAATCACCTTCCCTGCCTAATTATTACTTAGATCTCAATGTGTAGATTGCATATCTAATGCATGATATCCAATAGCATACCAGTGTGGAATTTGCAAGTACATAAAGGATGTTATAAAGAGGACAAGGACAAATTAGCCTCATTAGGTCAAGCAAATATAAGAACAAGTAATGGCCTCTGGTCACAATAGGCAAGAGGTAGATAAAATATTAGAGAAGATGACATTATGTAATAAGCAAGGCCATAACTGTGTCAGAATATAAAATGGCATTCCAGAGTGTCCAAGGTAGAAAGTGTGATATATATATACAGTCTTGAAGTTCTCAGAAGAAAAGAGCTATTCAAATGATGGTGATGATGATGGTGGTGGTGGTGGTGGTTTATGTATTTATTTATTATTACTGTTATTGTTATAGCTACCATGTATTACATTCCCAGCATGAGTTTAAAACTGGGCTAGGTTTGGTGCTAAGCCCTTTGCATATAGTATTTTTTGAGCCTTCTCAGAGCCCTTCATCATAAGCATTCAGCTTATGTAATGACTTCTATAAAATTACTGAACAGAACCTAGAAGGCCTGTTATTGTCCATCTGAATCTTAGGCCCCTATGAAAAGACACCTATGAATAGTAGAATGCCTGATACATAGAAGTCCTCACAGATGTCCAACCATTCAAACATAGTGTCATGCTGAGTCTGACCCAAAGTGATTCTATGAAGCTTATCATAGAACCCTGTAGTAACTATGAAGGATGGGTGGCCCAGTCTATGTTCAAGTTTGCTAAGAAGATGTAAATAGTATTTCTTCAAGTTAATGGATCAAGTGGGGTTCTTGGATGGACCCAATTGGCCAATTCTGCACATATAATATGCAAGATAACATTTATCAATAATTTACATGCCAAATACCATTCTATAATATTATTCTTTATGTATAGTAACTCATTGAATCTTCACTACAACCCCAAGATACAGTTTTTAGTCAAGAGTGACTAATACTTTGAAATAGTATTAGAGTTGGCTAACTTCTATAACAAATGTTCCCCAAATCTTAGTGCTTTCCCACAAGAAAAGATTTATTTCTTGCTGACATCACAGTAAATAAGATGACTGGAAGACAAATGTTCATGCCATGTTTCAGAGAGGCAGCAACAGCTTCAGTTGGACCCTGAAGTTGTTGCTTCCTCCTGGGTCTTCCTCTCCTGGGTCTTCTACAACCAGCCAGCAGACAATGAGAAAAGAGAAAAGGATTGAAAAATCTTGTGGGAAATTTTAGGGTTCAAATTAGTACTGACGTAGCTAGCCATATCTGCCCACATCCCAGTGGACACAGCTAGTCACATGGTCCCACATAGATGCAGAGAAAGAATAGGAAATGTGTTTTTTCATTGTCCCAGGAAAGAGGAGAACCAGGAGGGCAGGCGTAAACAATGTTTCTGCCACAGATAGGTACTACTATTATCCTTGCTTTATAGTGGAGGAAATTAAGGGATCACCATACAAGATCACACAGTTTGATGCCCAATATCACCTAATGAAGAAGTAGGATAGGGATTCAAACAACAAGCAATCTTGTCCTTAGCCTATGCTTATAACCGTGACTACTGCTCTTCAGCTATGATTCAGGGTTAAAAATATTATTTTCAAGTCATCACTATTTGGTTTGATAGTTTCATCCCAAATCTAGCCCCAAACTGTCATTTTTATGATTGCTTAAGTATCACTTACAGAGTCCTAATCACAGAGCATAGGAAAACCTGTTATTTAAACAAAACAAGATTCTAAACTTTGCAGAAACATTGTACATCGGCCTTCCGGTCCCACCTTCTATATTCTTTCCCAATTTTGGGCCCACCTTCCTACTTACTAACTACCACTACCACCCCCTAAAAGGAAAAAAAGAAAAAAGAAAAAGTCCTGATAAAGCTTTTTCAATATTTGAGAAGGTCAAAGGGAGTTTAGTGAGTTAATAGCTCCCTGCACCTGAATTAAACTGACATTTGTCTCCTTCTTTATAATGGATGGCTGAGAATATCAAACCATGAGCTATGACTGAGTCTAACCCAGATTTCAGCCTTGTACTCAATAGCAGGATACTCTGTTACTTTTCTTACCCATAACTGCTATGTCTCATGTGTCCAAAGACATTTGAAACCACATCACTGAAACTCTCCTGTGTTGCTTTTCCCTGAAGTCTTACAGACAACTCAGACTGGCCTGCTCAGACCCTTGGAAAGCTTTAGAAGCCTGGCTGTCAGATGTATACATGTCAACACACCACCTGTTCTGGCAGGAAACCCACTTTGTTTTCTATTTCTTCCTCCCTTGGGAAATGTGTCTGTATCTGGCATCCATCCCCACTGATCCGGCATCACATACCTAGAGAAAAAAGTCATTTCATTTCTCAAGTCACTTCTCCCACTTTTGTGAAAATTTACTTGAGTTCTCACTCAACAGGCATGCTGACCTCCTATGCCTTCCTCCTCTTTATAGATTCAAAACTATTCTTGCTCCATTTTTTTCATACTTCCCCCAATTTGTTTCTGTTTGGAGTATTAATTCCATCTGTTCTTACTACCTTTGATTGTATAAAAGAACCCCTCTTAAGTAACCTACGATGTTTTCATTTGCATCAGCTACTAATCTTAATTGTTTTCACTGCTCTTCTGGAATCTATTGTCATTTCTCTTTAGACAAGTTTGGCTATTTGCTTTTCTTCACTCCTAATAGCACATACTAAGGTATAAATAGCATGAGTGGGTAAACATGACAGTATTAAAATATGATCTTCTGCTATTGATCTGTATCTTAAAGAAACACGGCTTTCTGGATCTTTAAAAGACCATTGGACCTTCACTTTTTTCAAAGTCCTGACACCTCTGTTGTTTCAAATGTGATTTCTCTGGAATATGAAGAGAAATGTGTTGCAAGGAGGTTGCCTCACTGGAGTACAGGCAGGTCAGATGGATTTTCTTCTCCTTACAGAATCATCCTGTGATGCTGAAAAAGTGAAGCTGGAGGAAAAAATATATTTAAGGAAAGATATTATGGGACCGGAAGCTTAGAGAATTTAACTTTACTTCTGTGACTCAGATGCCTCCCATTTTAAGCAAGTCATCTGAACACTGTGTACTTTGGTCTTGCCTCTTTATAAAAAGGAAACCAATAAAAATATAGCACCCAAAATATAGGCCCCTTACAAACTCCCAATAATGGCTCATTAAAATTCTCTTCAAAGTGGTATAGGTGAAAAATTAATAAACTTACCCAGCAGGTTTGTTTCCTAGAAAATTGATATTTTGTAAACATTCCATGCCTTCCTCCTTCTGTCTCCTCCTGCCAGACATTCAGCTGGTTCTTCTCTGTGGGACACTCTTCTAGTGAGCAATACTTGGATTTGTGTTTCACGGGGCATCAAAATTGTAGCGAAAAGCATGGGAAAACAGGTATAATGAGATTTGTGGTACACTCCTGAACTTGACATGTATTTTCTTGTCCATGCCCCTCTGTCTTTTCTGTAATACGGCGACACATGTCGGTACTCTTACAAGTTGTCTTGACACTTTCAAGGTCAAGTTGAACAAGTAGGCTCAAATCATGGCTCCATTTCTGATTAGTTGTATGATTTTCAGCAAGATCTCGAACCTCTCTAAGACTTGGTGTCCTCATAGTGAAGAACTCATTGGGAACTGTAAGAATTAAATGAGAAAAAGCATGAGAAACACATAGTGCCTGGCGTATGGTTAGCACACAACAGTTTGCTCTCCGTAAACTTAGTGGAGGATATTTTTACGGTATTAAATTAGTTTTTCTTATTCTTCCTTTCAAGAAATTCCTTGAGAATTCTATTTACCTGGGTTCCTCTTTATAATTGGTTGCCACGGGGAAAGGGATGGTGGGCACACACTAATACTCAGTTTATTATTTTGCTCTGAGTAAAAAAGTTCAATTTTCAAGTCCACAGTGTGACAATAACCTTGAAAGCCAAGCTTTTGAAAAAGATGAGAATTTTCTACATAGTAAAACTTCCCTTTACTTATTGAGAGTCAAGTCTGATATACTACATTAGTAGAATAAGGATAAAAATCACATGATCACAATCATAAGAGTAATAGTAATAAGGATAAAAATCACAGTAGAGCAGAAAAAGCATTTGACAAACTTCAGCACCCTTTCATGACAAAACACACTCAACAAACTGGATATAGAAGGAATGTACCATAACACAATAAAGACCAGGTATCATAAGCCCACAGTTACATCATACTCAGTTGTGAAAAACTGAAAACATTTCTTTCACTTTGAGGAACAAGACAAAGATGCCCATTCTTGCCACTTATATTCAACATAATCCTGGAAGTCCTATCCAGAACAATTAGGTTAAAAGAAAAAAGAAATAAAAGAAATCTAAATTAGAAAGCCATAAGTAAAATCATCCCTGTTTACACATGATATAATCTTTTACCTAAATGACTCCACAAAAAACTTTTAGAGCTAAAAAATGAATTCAGTAAAGTTGCAGGGCACAAAATCAATGTACAAAAATCAGTTGTGTTTCTGTACACTAACAGCAAACTACTGAAAAAAGGCATTTAAAAAAAATGTCATTTACAGTAGCACCAAAAAGAATAGCATACTTAGAAATAAACTTAACCAAGGAGGTGAAAGACTTCTACACTGAAAACTTTAAAACATTGATAAAAGAAATTAAAGACAAAAAAATGAAAAGACATCCTATGTTCAAGGATAAAAAGAGTTAATATTGTTAAAATATCCATACACCTAAATTAATCTGCACATTCAATGCAATCTCCCATCAACATCCCAGTGAAATTTTTTATAGATATAGAAGAAATGATCCTAAAATTCATATGGAATCACAAAAAACCCACAATAGCCAACATGATTTAGAAAAAGAAGAACAAAGCTGTGGGCATCACACTTCCTGATTCAAAATATATCACAAAAGCACGGTAACTAAAACAGTATGTTACCTTAAAAATAGATATATAGATCAATGGAACAGAATAAACTAGAAATAAACTCACACACATATAGTCCAACTAATCTTTGACATGGGTGTCGAGATTAAACAATGGAAAAAGTACAATCTCTTCAGTAAATGATGTTGGAAAAACTGGAAATCCACATGCGAAAGAAGAAAATTGGACCCTTACCTTACGTCGTACATGAAAATCAACTGAAAATAGACTTAAAGACAAAAATGTAAGACTTGAAATTGCAAAGCTCCTAGAAGAAATATAGGAGAAAATTTTGACGTGAGTTATGCAGTAGTTTCTTGGAGATGGTCCTGAAAGTACAGGCAATGAAAGGAAAAGTAGACAAGTTGAACTATATAAAACTAAAAAGCATCTACACAGCAAATAAAATCAACAGAATGAAAAGGCGACCTATGGAATAAAAGAAAATATTTGCAAGCCATAAATCTGATAAAGAACTAATATCCAAAATTAGATAAGAAATTGCCACAACTCAATAAGAAAAAAAAAAAAAAAAGACCCTATTTAAAAATGGCAAAGAACCTGAATAGATATTTCTCAAAAAAGACATAAAAATGGCCAATAGGAATATGAAAAGGTTCTCAATGTCACTAATCATCAGAGAAATGCAAATCAAAACTGCAGTTTGTGATATCACCTCACATTTGTTAGATGGCTAATATCAAAAAGTCGACAGATAACAAGTGTTGGCAAGAATGTGGAGAAAAGAGAACTCTTGTACACTATTGGTAGGAATATAAATTAGTATAGCCATTACGGAAAACAGTATGGAGGTTTCTCAAAAAATTAAAAATGGAAATACCATATGCTCCAGCAATTCCACTTCTGGGTACATATCCAAAGGAAGTGAAATCAGCATGTTGAAATATATATGCACTCCCATGTTAATTGCATCATTATCACAATAGTCAAGATACGGAATCAACCTGAAGTGGCCATCAACAAATGAACAAATAGAGAAAATGTGGTATATATACACAATGTAATTCTATTCAGCCTTTAAAAAGAAGAAAATCCTGTTATTTGTTAAAACATGGATGGATCTGGAAGACATTATGCTTAGTGAAATAAGCCAAGCACAGAAAGACAAATAATGCATGATGTCACTTATATGTGGAATCTTGAAATGGTTAAACTCAGAAGCAGAGAGTAGAATGGTGGTTGCCAGGGCCTGGGAATAAGAAAGGGAGAATATGGAGAGATGTTGATCCAAGGGTACAAAGTTTCAGTCAGACAGGATAAACAAGTCCTGGAGATCTATTGGACAGCATGTTAACTATAGTTAAGAATCATATGTTGTATACTTGAAAATTGCTAAGAGAATAGATCTTAAGTGTTCTTATCACAAAAGAAATGATAAGTAGGGAAGTGGTAGATATGTTAAGTAGTTTGATTTAATAATTTCACAATGTTTACATATATGAAAACATCATGTATACCATAAATATATATAATTTGTATTTGTAATGATACTTTAATAGAGCTTGTCGGGGCGGGGAATAAGAGTCAAGCCTGGTAGATTTGAACTCCAGAGCTTTATTTGTAAACTGTAGTAAAAAGGGGAAGGAGGATATAATGTAAGAAAAAAATTTACCTGACTGAAAGTAAAAAAAAAAAAAAAAAAAAAAAAAACCTTCAGATTCCAGAGAGAGGATCCCAGGAAAGAGAAGAAATAGGGGCAAGATGTCAGAATTGAGGAACATAGCTTCATTATCTGGATCAAAAATCCTGGTGGAAGAAAGTTTTCAGAAATTCTGAGGGGAGGTTGACACAGTCCAAACATTTTAACATCAATATTATGATAATATTGTTTCCCTTTAGGCAAGATTCCTGCTTTCTTCCTGGTACGGGAGCAACATGGTGCCACCCAGGAGGGAGTTTAGAAAGGTAGGAGGTAGCCTTTGTGGCCTGAACAGGGATTCAGCATCCCCATGCTCCTCAATAAATCAAGAAGTGCCATAGGGCACTGGACCAGAGAGGGATAGAGCACAGTCTGAGAGGCGAGATGAGAAGGTCATTTCATGATGCTGGGTTCTCATGACAGGAGAATATGACAGAAACTATAAACTTCTACCCCAATGCCAGGGCAAATGAGATGAGCTGCATCACACTGGAGGCAAGTGAAGGCAACAGAGGCAAGAGCTGAAGAGGTCTGGAATAGTTCAAAGAACGGCAAAAACAGAGTAACCCTGAGTGACAATGTGAAAACGTTAACTTTTGTTTGCTATCTTTGGAAATGAAGTGCTCTCAAAGAAGATGAGATGTGAGATGATAAAGAATGTATATTTGCTTTTATACATCTGAATATAATATCTAAGTTGTTAACCTTTCTCAGAAATAATTGAGAATTGTCCTCATATCAAAGCTTACTTTTAGTGTGTTCATTTGAAAGGGGTGAAGGTATTTTGCTTAAGACATCTAACTACCTTACATAGCTGTTGTGAATGGAGAAAGCTATTTTTTTAAAAAAAAACAATTTTGAAACCCTATAGGATAAAAGTGGGAATCTATTATTTTTTTTAATATGAGAGCTGATCACCTAAAGGCATTCACCAAAATACACATACATGCAGACACACCATATCATACCAGTCACTTAGCTATAGAAATAGTTCTGAACAAAGTTTATAAGCCCTAATCAGATGTACTTCAGTACTTACTGCCTTAAGCACTTTCTGTTTAGGGCTGAAGTAATCTGACTAAAAATATATCTACCAATCAACACCTTTCTGTTGTTTCTAGCTGCTTGGATGCTAAGGGTAGTCTCCAAATATACTTCAAAGAGCCACAGTTCTCCAGGACACTAATTCACACCAGTATCGTGTAAAGCAGGATAGATGTATACCACAGTTACCAACCATGTCAACAAACTCAAGGTGTTAGCATGTGAAATGAGGTTGTTATTTTGATGATAGTGATTATATCAACTGTTCCTCCTTACAATCACAGGGTACTTTTAGATCATGGACACTAAAATTACCAACCAGTAATTTGGAGATCAAATTAACAGCAACCATTCAAAGTAAATTGGGTCATTTCAACTCAGTGACGTTAGGCAATAGAAAGAATGTGAAGTTCTCAAACTGGTGTGAGAACTGCAGCTCAAGCTTGTTGTACTTCTGGACAGATGGCTCTTTCAGGCATTGTTCAACTAAGGGGTCATTTCTGCTGCTGTCAGAATAATAGAAATCCCCAAAACACATACTTTAGGGTCTGTAGGCTGCTTTCATAGTATACTTCAGTAACTCCAAAGGTTTCACTGTTGTAAAATTCTTTACTTTGTAACCCAAGTTCTCCAGCCTCCTGAGGAGTCACTATGTCCTTGAATGTCCATCGATGTTAGTCCAAGTCTCCATTTTGAATACAATAAGTCTTACATCCTACTCAAGTATTTCTAAGCATCTGGTATGGTTTACATTCCTAGCGGTTGCTTATTGTGTCAGAAATTAGGTCCAGCTGCATGCCACAGAAACTCAACTGCTCTGGTTTAACCAAATAGGAAAAGGGCTGTTTTTCCCATGTATTCAAAGTCTGTACGTGAGCAACGCAAGGGCTCTGTAAAGTCTTAGGTGCTCCATGCCCCATCAATATTTTTTTCCTCCTTCCTTAACGTGTGGCTTTTTGCCTCATGCTTGTTGCCTCATGATCACAAAGTGGCTGCCCGTTTTCCAAGCTCATGTCCTTGCTCTCAGCAGAAAGAAGAAGGGGCAAAGGATAAAGGGGCAACCCCTGAAGCAGAAAAGCAAAACTTTCCCAGAAATTCCCAGCTGAGTTTTAATTATATCTCAATGATCTGAAATGAGTGTCAGTGCCTTTTCTGAAGCCTGGGAAGGCAAGGATTATAGCAAGGTGCATTCCCATTTAAAACAAAATACAAATATGGCTGGTAAAGGAAAGGGGAGCTGGGTTGCTGAGTACCCAGCAATGTCTGCCACTCTTCCCAGCTCTCATCCTGAACCACTCCCACTGGCCATGTCTGGCCATCTCCTAGCTATGAGATTGGAAAAATCCAAAACCATACGTCAGTAGTGGCCTTATGTCTTCCTGGGAGAAGTAGCCTCCTGGGCACCTTCTTCCCGATCCTCTATTCCAATACCATATTGCTGAGATCATGGTTTTTCTTTTTTCTTTATTCATTCAATTAGTGAATACTTTTTGATCGATTTTCCTGCAATGAATACTGTTTTAGACATTGGGGATATGAAAGAAATCAAGACCTCAAGACCCTTACCTTACGTGGAACTCACATTCTAATGGAGGTAACTGGATTTCAGCCCCCAGTTATCCCCTTAGCAGGCACCTTTTGCAGAGCACTCCCTGCACCACTGTTTATGGTGACCCTGGTTATTCCCCAGAGATCAAGGGTCCAGCCTTCTGTCTCTCTCTCTCCACCAAAAGAAGTTAAAAAAAATCAGGCAACGAATATTGTTTTTACAGAAATAAACACAATAACCTATTCCAAGTCTTTTATTGTCAAACAGTCTATTTATCATCTCAGTCTGAAGCACCTGCCTTTAGAAATTTCCATTTGTCCAGGGTTTCGTCAAGAAGAATGTTTTTACTTTCTTCCTGAATGAGAGGCTTTGCTAAACACAAATTCCAGTGTTCACCTTTATAGTCACAAAAAGTTCAGAAAATCTGGCACCCAGCGTATTTGAGCATCTCCTCAAGCTTACGTGTAATAGACATTCCTCAAGGAGCAACTCATGCCCATTGATGGTTACTGACTTAATTTCCCTGCACCTCTCAATTGAAGGTCTACGTGCTTTCTGAAGCTCCTTTATAAAATGTGAATCGTGTTTACTTGAATCTAGTTGGTCTCTTGCATTAAGCCTCTACTTTTGTTAGGGAAAGGGGATAATAAAAATCTCAGTTCTGAGAAGGCCTTTCCCTGTTTCTCTAACACAGGACCCCCACGTAGATGGGGATATGATGACACCAGAGTGATATCCAAAGGTATTTGAAGTGGAGGAGGTCTTCAAGGCTCTGTGTACAGGTGATCAAGGCTAATGTGGTTGAATCTATATGTTTCTAAACTTCCCAATATTTATTCCTTACCAAACTGCCTCATCTCCAGCTGCCATACTCTGTCTTGTGTTCTCTGCTCCAGCTAAGCATGGAATTTTCCTTCTTCACCTCAAAACCTTCCTTCAGGTGCTTCCCCCCACTCTCTGCCAAGCCAGGTTCTTCAAACGATTCCTCAGGCTATTCCTCCTTCTTAAACTCACCACACACCACACCATGCCACCTGTCGTTACTCTGTTCTCCCCGACTCTTCCCTCAGCACTTGTATATGGCTGTGTCCAGCTGTCCATCCCTCTGCCCTTCACTGATGCCAGTTCTGGCTCTTCATGAAATGATAAACTCACAAAAGGGGCATCAGGGTCTTTTACGTCCTTAGGAACTCCTCACTATATGTTGTGTTACTCCTTGCTCAAAATAGACCATCTGTAAATAGGGGTGCTGCAGGTTTAAGACAAAACTTCTCATCAGCATGCTCAGTTTTCTAGGCAGTTTACATTTGAGACTGAAAAGCAGTGGGCGTGTAACTGCTTCCAACCTTCTCTGGGTGGTGATGCAATCATGGGGAGGCCATCTGTGTTTCCTCCATCTGTTGAGGCTTCTCTGCACCTAATCAAGTGCAATGCACCAACTCAAACCTCATCTTTCCAAGCAGGCTTCTTGTACTGAACCACTCTTCCTTGGGAGTCCACTGAATCTGGGTCTCCAGAGCAGTGGATATGTACACAGGCTAAAGCAGAATCACTGAGCCTCCGTTTCCTTCTCAATAAAATGGAATGATAATGTATTCCTCATACACTGATGTGAGGATTAAATGAGAAAATGTATAATAAACCCTTTGCACATGGTAGGTGTTAGCAGATGTTAATTTTCGGCCCCCTCCCTATCACACTCTCATGCTGAGATAACCATTGTTCCCTTGCACAGCCTCATTTCCCCTGCATGATTGTGAACTCCTTCAGGACAAAGTCTCATCTAATTTGTCTTTACATAAGGAAGGGTAGGGTGTTAGAGAATTAGAAATCATGAAACCATGATCTTGGTCATGGATCTGCCACTTACGATCTGTGTGACTTTAGGCTGGTTCATTCATCAATAAAACAAGCTGTTTTCTTTAGAGGACTGCTAAGATCTATGTGTCTAACCTAAATCTCCTAAAGAGCTTAGTGAGTGAATGGGCACCAAGGAAGCATGATTCCTAAGACTTGTTCCTCCTTTAATAGGGGAGTGAGTGAGTGTCCAATGTCTCAAAGGCACTATGATCCCACTAGCCATTCCTTTCCACTGGGCTCATTCAAGTCCAGCAGACTAGAGCCTAATTATGCTGTAGCTCAAGTCCACAGAAACCCCTCCACCCAACTGCCCAGCAAGGATGACATAAGGCCTGCTAGTAGGAATGCTAGAGTGAAGGATGGGCATCTATATTCAGGTTCTGCAACTGCCCTTTTGATTCAGTCACACAACTGATGCTGGAAGCTAAGGTGCACAGCTGGTGAGCAAACGTCTTGTTATCTTCTTTACCCACTGGCAATGTTATAAAGGTCAGTGTTGATGCTAAGAATTTCTTTGAGATTATCAGGTAAAAAATGCTAATATGGATCAGATTATAAAATGGCCAATTCTATTACCATAAATACCTCTATATAAGGAGAAAGATTTTTTTTTCCTACTTTGGGCCATAGATCTCAAGTTATACCAAACATGACAAATTTGTAGTACAACCAGTCCATTTCTGAGACTATGTGAAGCAAAGCAACGATGAAGGTCTCTATTCTTGGCCTCTTCCTGTACCATCACAAGAATATCTGCCACATTTATGTTTAGTGAGCTAGTGTGGACACATAGATGCTGAGTACTTTCATACTTATCCTTCTTATTAATACTCAGGGAAAGCAAAGGGTGGGAGAGAAAGAGCTTGAGTCTCTTCATGCACAGGTACTGTGCTAGGTCCTGCCAGATTTTGTCTCATTAGACAACTAAGGCTCAGAGAAGAAACTTGTCCCTGATCATACAGCCAGTACATGGCGGAGCTGAGATTCAAATCAAGACTTAACTCAAGTGTCCGTGCTGTTAACCACTGCACCCCAGTGCCTCCCTGGATTAGCAATTAGGTGAGTTGTTAGTTAATCAAATAGGCAAAAATATAGGCAATACAAGGTACGGGGGTCTGTAGAAAACTCTCTCCCTTTCTCTCCTGAGACCTGTATTCCATGGCAGGTGTACCTCCGTGATTAACGCTTCTGAAGCTCTGGGTGTGCCCAGATGATATGCTATCTACAGCACACAAATGGGAAATTTCAAGATGGTGTTCTCTAACAGGCTTGCCACCAAATGCTGTCAGAAAACTAAAATTGTTCAGGCTATTTTGAGACCAAACTCAAAGTTTTATCCAGCTTCTCCCTGAAGTAAATTGATGTTCATGGATCTCAAGGCTGTTCTTTGCCTCACATTTTAGGTGGGGCCATATAGCTAGAGTTTGTGCTCATTCAGATTCATGTCCCTGTGTTGACCCCAATTCTTCTGAAAAGCCCAGTGGAATTATAGAGTCTCAGATAAAATCAGGGGCCTGCATTCTCTTGCTTCAAAATAAAGAGAAGGCAAGAGTTGACTCAGAACACAAACACAGTTCTGAGAATAAAATTAGAATTGCCCATTTAATGTTTATACACCTTGTAGGCTGGGGATGGGTGTAGCTTGTTTACTTTCTGAGTATAAATTACTGAGTTTTCCCACTTTGAGATAAAAACCTGACCTGTGAGACAAAATTTTCCTTTCTTTCCTCTTTTTATAACAAGTAGAAATGGCTTGGTGAAATGTGTGTTGGTTTTCATTCTGGGTGAGAAAGTAGAAGTGAGGCTTTAAATTCTAAGTAATGTGTTCCAAGACACACCTGAGACTGACTGGGCACTAATGTAAATTAGAACAAAGACTGGAAAATTTACTGCCCCCTCCCCCATGCTGGCACTTGACATTTGGCCTGGAGTCTTCATGGTCACTGTGCAGCCCGGGAAGTGATGCAGGATGACACACATGGAGAATCTTTTCCTGGAAATGGGTTTAGAGGACAGCTTATTATAAACAATAAGCCCTTGTGTAGGGGGTTGAAAATAAACTCAGACAGTGCATGAGGTTACAGTTATGTGCTGAAAGGCGAAAATCCACCATCTGTCACCTGTCCACAGGCCCTGACAGACGCATTTGCCTCTGCCTGGAATCCCATTCCAGAAACTCCAGCTCAGTGATTAGACACTTCTTTATACAGAGTCCAGGGACTTAGGGATAGACTCCCATGGTATTTAAGCTTATTTTTAAAACCATCATTTTTTGGTTATTTTTAAGAAAGGAGGCAATGTTGTATTAGACGGCCACATGATCTTTTTAATCTGTCAGCTCGTTGCCCAAGTGTCACAGTCTAAAGGACTATTCTGGGTCAGCTCTCATGTATTTCCCTCCATTAATTGTATATGATGTTATTTAGGCACAGCATGTATGTTAGCTCCAACCTGTATGAATGAAAAAAAAAAAAAAAGACAAGCTCTGAAGCTTTGTCTCTCCAATACAGAAAAACCATCATAGTTTTCTACCAATTGCTTTTGATACTGTCCTAAAACTCTTGTTGAGTGAATGATATTTGTGGACTGGAAAACTGTATATATGGGTCAGACCATTATCTCCCCTTCTCCCGTGATGTCTTTCACAGTTTAAATGTCCCCTTCTCTTTCTTTCTTATGTAGTACAGCTTCAGCTCCAGAGTTAACTGTAAAATTTCAAGAGCATACTTTTCTAGCAACTCAAAGCAGTTAAGAGGACTCAGGGAAAAGTATTTTGGCACTTACTTAGGGGGAATTATTATGTTGGTTGCAAAAACATTTTGGAAATAAAAGGTGTCTTTAGTCTTGTGATTACATAAATTTCTACTTGGCAAACAAGGATTGTTCTGGCATTGTGGGCCTAGAATTTAAGACATCGTCTTTTTAACCTGAATTCCTTTTCTGTGAATCTACATTGTTGGTGAGGAAGCAACCCAGGGAGGTAGTGGCTTTAATTCCAGTCTTCAAGTCTATGGACAATGCAAGAGTCTAGGGCAGTCCAGAGCACCTAGATCATTCTGTGGGTAGAGAGAACTGAGATGAAAGAGACAAGCTTCTTGTTCAATTGACCCATGTACAGCTACCAGAGGGAGCTCTATGGCACCCATAATAGGCTCCCTGAAAGAGAAACATCTCAGGTACTAAAAGAGTCCCATGACAGCTTAATGCTATGAGAAGAGTTAGAACCTTTACCCTAAGTACATGTTTCCAGACTGTGAACTGTGAGCTCCTGGCAGCTGCAGCTCTGTAAAGAGTGGGAAATTCACAGCTGGGTAGAAAACTGCCTGGGTAAGGTTTCACACAATTGTGTCCTAGGTCATCTAACATAGCAAGGAAGGCTCAGGAGACTAACATTTTAGGTTCAATGTTGGCTGTGTCTCTTACTAGCTGTGTGGCCCTGAACAAGTTATTTAACCTCTGAATGCTTCAGTTTCTTATCTGTAAAACAGAGATAATGGTGATAATATCACCTCATAGGGTTGTTATCTTAAATGAGTTAATATCTGTGGAACAGTGCTGCTTACATAGTTAGGACTCAGTACATTTAGCCATTCTTATTGTTTGACAGACATATTTGAAGTTGCTGTCATGATAAATTAAAATACATTCATTTAAATGTGATTTCATTGTGACTCTTTGTCTATATGCATGGCTTCGGTTGATGGAAACCAAACACAGAATTGTCATCACATAGGAGTCCTCATTCTCAGAAATGAATGAAAGAAATGAAATAGTGGGCTGAGTTATCCTAAAATAGGGAAGAAAATGTATATGGCAAACAGGGCTAACTTCTCTATTAGGCAAAGTAGGCAGAGAATCTAGGGCCCACAATACTTTTAGGGGCCCATGAAAATGTTTTAATTTCCTTTAAAACTGAAAGAGAAAATTAACTTTTAGACTGAAGAAAGTGTTTTAATATTTACTATCCATACATTTGTCTTTAGGTACCGTGTATAAACATGAAGGTCAATTTTTGATATTTTTATGGAAGAAGGGGTCGACAAAGGCAAAATATTAGGAAGTTATAATGCAACCCAGACTGTAAGTGCCTCTGTGGTATTTGCTCACATTCTTTTCTGTGTTCCTAACTGAATGGGGAGCTCTTTGAAAGCAGAAGATTACATCCTATTTGCCACTGTACACACGGAGCCTTGCATGGTGCCTGGTACACCATAGGCAACAAATATATATTTGATGAATGAAATAAATGATTGGCATTTTAAGTCACATGCAACAAGCCCTGGAAAGAGAGCTTTTGCTAAGGCTCCAAGGAAGTCAATCTCTGTGCTGTTTAGAAGCGCATTTGAAAGTGGCATTCTATGTTACATGGATGAAAAATCGAAAGGATGACAAAGTCATTGAGCAAGGTAAAAGAGAGGGAGACACACTCTGTTGTCTCTGGGTTTGATTGTAAAGCAGACGTTGCTTGAAAGACTGCAAGTTTAGCTCAAGCTAAGGCCCATCCACTTGGAGGAAAGCTATCAGAGATGGTCCCTGGAAGAGTGAGTCTGTCCTGCTGCAGAAGGGCCAAAGAGGTAGAGTACAACTGCAGAGACTCAAAAACACAAAGGAGGCACCCCCTTGCAGCCCTCCCTTGGAACTCTGCTGGGTCCTCCATGCCAGGCCAGAGGCCACATGGGGAGGAAGGGAGAAAGGCCTCCCAGTGGGAGGGCCACACCTCAGGGAAGCCAAAGTCTAAATGGTGACTGAGAGCCAAATCCAATGGGAAAAGGTTGAAATGCCAAAGTTCTCTGGCCAAAGCTCAACTGGAGTTACATCTGCTTCATGGAATCCTGGGGTAGGGTGTGGAGGGGATGGATATACCCAGGAGGGGGGTAGAATTGGAGAGGAGCACGAAAAACATCGAGGAAACTGCAGTCAGAGGGAAAAGGGAAAGTATTGCTACATTGGATTTTTAGGTTAACCAAAAATTTCCTTTGCTTCAATTCTTATCGTAAAATATAAACAGTGATCTATTTGCAATAGAGAGTATTATACAGAAATCAAAACACACAAGAGGCGGGAATCTTAGCAGTACAATATTCAGTTTAAAAACCTCCTAAAGTGTTACATATAGCATGATACCCTTTAAAAAGTTTTATATGGAAAATTTTAAACATATACAAAATAGAACATTGTCATCTCCCTCAGGCATCCTGCATTTAGCTTCCATCTTGGCCGATCTTGTTTCATCCATACATACCTCTTACCCGCTTTTCCCCTCCCTTATTATTTGGAAGAAAATCTCAGACATAATGGAATAACATTTGTATAATATTAAAATCAGCTAAAAATTAAGAAATACTTTCACGAATACATAGATGCCATTAAAGCATATAAAAAGGATGATGGTGATCGAAGGTGTGGGTGGGTTACATGTAGATTAGCATTGAGTTCCAAGGTTTTATTTTGAATGGCTAGTTCTGGGTTCTTATTACCCTGTTACTAACAATTGATTGAAGAACTAACTATCTGAATAAAAGGAGACTGCACAAAGACCAATATGAGAGTATGCATGAACCCAAGATTGTAATTCCTCTAATTCCCTGTGCCAGAAGCCACATCAGTCCCCTTTTCTGCCCGAGTAATTACAGTCATCATCTTTCAAGGTGACTAGAATGTGTGGGAGGGCAGTGGGGGTTGGAGAGGAAGGCTTTGAATATAGCTTGTTTGAAGTCCTGGTTAGTTGGGTTGCAGACTTGGACTCCCTGTGTTCATGAGCACGTCCTGTCCACGTCCTACTTTGCTTTAACCCACTTTGCCTATTCCTGCCTGAATTCTGGAACTCAGAACCACAGCTTGGTAGCAGAGGCTGCAAAATGATTGCAACCTACACAGGAGAGGCACATTCATTACAACCAAATGGACTGTGGGGGCTCCAATGAGAAGCCTGTGCCACAAGTTTTATTTCAGGCAGGAGAGGCTCCAAAGGTGGGGGAAGGCAAGGAAGAAGAAAGGAGTGAGAGAGAGTGGAGAAAGGTGTAATAAAGACAGAAAAAGAAAGAGTGGGGAGACTGTTTGCTCCTAACTATTTACAGTATAGATTTTTTTTTTCAATCTAAGATGTATTTAAATCAATTCATTTAAAAGACTGTTCTACTTTCAGCATATGTCCTGATTTGAGTTTTGGATTTTAATACAATTACTACAGGTTGAATTGCTTGATTTAATTAAATTTTTCCTGTTAATTGAGGAGGTGGAGCAGAGGTAGTACGTTGAGATGCCCTCTCTTAACTTTGGCTCCGACCTGTAGAGCAGATCATGTAAGCTTTCTGGGCTTAGTTGCTACATGTGTAAAAATAAGGAAGTAGGACTAGAAGATCTCTAGGGTCCATTTCAGTCATAAAATTTTATCATTTTAAGTGACTTGAACAACCATAAATGGGTTTGTCAGAAGCACAGAAAGGGTTATGTCACAGAGATTGAAAAGAACAGGAAACTTGTTCTTTGCCTTCCCAGACCAGTGTTTAACTTCTACACATGCAGTTGCTTAGGTCTCAAATGTTCACGTATTTCCGCATTTCCTTATGGTCTATACACCTTAAAAGAAAAGGAAGTTTGCAAAATTTTCTGCACAAAACCCCGTGTTAAGTGGAGCAAAACTTTTCTTGAATAAGAAAGAGTTTTCTGAATGGAAACAGTTGCAAAGTCAGCCTGAGATTCTAGACATTCTGTTTGGTAGTACAAGTTACAGGTAGAAAGTGGCTCTCGGGTTGGGGGAGCCATGGGCCATGGGATACACAGAAAGAGCCCTGAGACACACACATGCATACACATGCACACATTCATAACTGAAGGAAGTATTTTTTTCCCCTCATTCATCCTGATTTGCGACCCAGAATCCATGTCTCTTCTACCTAGAGGGCACAAGTGACAAGGCATTAGATGCTGTTGCCAAGACCCTGGGTGCCCACAGTAGAGTGATGCTGAGATAGACCTTTAGCACCTGGGATGGTCATGGGGTAGAGAAGGGAGAAACTGTAACTAGAATCAGCATTAACATATCAAAAGAGGTGAATAGAAAGCCTGGAGTCAAACCCAAGTATCTGCAGTACTTAACAACGTAATGAAGAACAAATTGGTGGGGAGAAATCCGTTATTTAGTAATAGTGCTGGGATAACTGTTTACTTGAAAAAACTGCAAGTTGAACCTTAGCTCACATTATACACTTAAATACATTCTAGGTAGGCTAAAGAATTAAATATAAAACTGTAAACTAGGTTAAAAAATGTATGTAACTTTAGATTAAGAAAGCTTTTCTAAGGCAGAAACTATAAAGAAATAGATTGGTAGTTTGACAACACAAAAATTTTACATTTCTGTACATCCTAAAACAAGAAATAAGTTAAAGACACAAGACTAAGAGGAAAATATATTTGCAAAATATATAATAGATAATATCACTATTATAGCAAGAGTTCTTTTTGTTCAACTTAGAAAAGATAACTATTCTTTCCACCAAAAATAAAAATAAATAGGTACAGGCAACAGGTAAGAAATAACTGGAAAAGAGCCTAATAGTCAAAACAGCATAAATTAAAGCAAGGAAATACTGTTTTGCCTATTGAGTCAGTTAAAAGACTGATAGTAGCCTTGGTAACGGTGTGGTGAAATGAACACTCTAAGATTAAGTTTACTTCTGATTCTGACTTTAGTATAAAATCTTAGGAAAGCCACTTAAGCTTTATGAGCCTCAATTTTCTCATCTGTAAACTGGGGATTATAATCTCACTTGCAGGGTTAGCTTGAAATTATATTGGCTAATGAATTTTAAATGAACTTTGTAAATTCAAAAGTAATATACACACAGGTATATATAATTATTGGGTCCTATAAGCCCTTTGTTCTCAAAGAACAAAGGGGATGTAAGAGCATCAGTAGAGTAGTTTCCTTGATTCTATCTTTAAGATCCTGCACTAAGGCATTGTAGCTTTGTTAAGCTATACTCTAGAGATGGCGTGGAGGACTGAGAGACATGGATATTGCTAGAGGAGCAACAGAAACTAAGAGGGTACTAAAACTGATGTTGGCAGGAGTGGATGCCCAGAGCCACCATTCACTGGCAGCAGCCGTGACAAGAAATGATGGTGGAAGCCACTTCCAATGGCAGAAACTACCCCAATGAAGCACCTTCTGAGAGTAGTTCCTGGAATAGAACTATGTCCAAGGAGAGGATCCACTAGGAGTGACCTCAGTGAGCCTAGCAGGTATCATTCTCAGTCACAGATCAGAGGTGGAGCTGCGGAGACTCCCTAGGAGATGAGTATCACTGGCCTTTTGTGTAGTGAGTAACACGTATGAGCTTCAGAACTGCACTTTCTGGGTTCAAATCCCAACTCCACCGATTGTGTGACTTTGGGGAAGACACTTTATTTTCTCTGTGTCTCCGTTTTCTCATTTGCTAATTAAATAATAATAACATCTAACTCATATGGTTATTGTGATAATTATAAGTTAATATACATGAAGCACTTAAAGATTTCTGGAACATGTAAATACCTGGTTAATGTTATCATTGTTGCTATGGTCACTGGTAGCACCACTACTACCACCACCACAATCTTTGTTAAAAAGACAATAACAGTTTCTCACTAGGAAACCTAGTATTATTGGAAGTTAAAAATTCTGGTTAGCATCTCTCCATGCAAGCTCCAGATCTCAACCCTAAGTTTCCAAGGAAAGGAAGGTATAATAAAAGGAAGTTTCAACCATAAGAGTAGGTTTTTTCCCTTGCTACCTAGAGAAGTATTTATCCATCAGTTGGCTTCATCTTCTCTTTTCCATGGAGAGAAGGGAAATAAAAGTCTTCAGTTCACACCACAATGGTAACTTACAGCATCCTTAAAGATGCAGCTCTCTCTCACCCCTAACAGAGACCTCTCTCATGCTCATAGGCTCAAATCTACAATCCAAATAAGTGCCCCACTGGGAAGGCTATTACTGTATTCTGGAAAGTAGTATGAGAAAGGCCGAATATAGCTTCTTGTTTCATTTATTCAACAGTAAGTTCAAATATATCAAGAATATTTTCTAGAGACCATCCCACAGTGCCTTTGGAACCTCCAAAATGGAAGGATTTGATTTAAAAATGAATGAGTAGGTCAAACTCCACTTATAAAATTACCATGCTTTGCACTTTCAGGTCAAAGTGTACTTCATGTCCTGGTGTTGAAGGTGCTATAAGCAAAACTTTCTTCCTATGTAATTTGGAAATCAAAAGATTCAAGAGACTAATTCTGAAACACAGTGAATGAATGTGGCCAGTGGCAAGTACACAATGAGCCTGCAGGCAGTGACGTCTGATCTCTCACCTCCCAAAATTGATGCTGTTTACCAACCACAAATGCCATTCAGAAGAATTCCCACTGTAAGATGGCCCTCTTGAAGACATATATTTATAACAGTAGATAATTATTCATGTCACATGAGCGATATGTGACATATCTCCATTGGTGTGGAAAAGGGGGTTTGGGTGGCCCCTGCTGTCAGCCACACCCGGGACCTTCATCTCTGCAGATAAAATCACCAGGATTCAAGGGGTTAAAGAATTAAATGGGATAGTATTTGTGAAGCAGTCAACATCACACCTAGCACATGGTTCTTTCCTAACAAAGATTAATTCTCTACTATTTTTTTTTTTGAAAATAGAAGTGGGGGAAAAAGCTGGCATCATACTCCATTTGTCTTTTCCTCTTCCCTCCTTCTCTCCTTTGAACTTGAAATAGAACCTGGGCTTACTAATTTCCACTCCTATTATAGTTTCTTTTCTTTTAAAAAAAAATCTTTTGAATTGTGAGATATCCCAGCAGCCAACAAAATAAAACTTCAATTCACCAGCGTTTTGAACCTGTGCAACCCAATGATCAGACAAGACAATCCCACCTACTCAGTGACTTCACTTCCTCAGTGTCAAATACTTACAAGAAATTGAACACTATTAATCTGGACATTGGATCAAAATGTATCAGCAACAGGGAGTTCAAGTTATGGTGTCAATGTGGCCAGACCCAAAGTAAAGACAGCAAAGTAGATTACTCAGAAAACACGTTCTGACACAGGAATAAAATTGGTGTTCCATTTAATGCTGGAAAACCTGAAGGGCTGGGGCCAGGAAAAACCTGTTGATATTTGCAGAGTGTACCAAGTTGTAGGGGCTGCATTCACCCTCTGTGGTACAGTTTGAATGATAATGGATCCTGGATGATTTAAATGAAGAGAGTCAACAATCAGTCAACCCTGAGGTGAGCTGGATAAGAAAGCTGCATTTTTATTATAAAATTTGAAGGGAGAAGCAGGACTAGATGAGTTAAAAGCCCACTAACCACAGAATAAGTGCAGATATGCCAATTCTACAAAACCTTGGCTGGCCCAGGGAGCTCAGAAGCATGTATGGTTTCAACGAAAGAGGAAGGAAAAAAAATCCAGAGGTTCCTATGGAAAAAGAATGCTTCTGAACATGGTATTTGTACTTGCTGGTTTTCTTAAATAGAAACAACAAATTTTGGTCAGATTTTACTAAAACATACAATTTCTTAAAAAGATATTTAATAGCTTCACAAATGCCTTAAAATGGAGAATCAGGAAGGATCGGAGTTAGAATCACACCACGAGACTTTTTTGGTAAGGATGGTGTCTTAGTTTGCCTGAGCTGCTGTAACAAAGTGCCACAGGCTGAGTGGCTTAAATAAGAGACATTCTCACAGCTCTGGAGGCTGGAAGTCCAAGATCAAAGTATCCCGTCTGAGGGCTGTGAGGGATCTGATCCAGGCTGCTTGTTGGCTTGGAAGTGGCATCTTCACGTTCACTGGACATCCTCCCTTTACGTCTCTTCACAGTGTCTACCCTCTGTGTATGTCTCTGTGTCCAAGTTTCCGTTTTTATAATGACATCAGTCCTGTAGGATTAGGGCTCACCCCAATGACCTCACTCTAACCTGATTACCTCTGCAAAGACCCTATCTCCAAATTTGGTCACATTCTTAGATCCTTGGGGTTCGGTATTCAGCATATGAATTTAGAGGGTAAGGGACAAAATTCAACCCACAACTGAGTTGTGGCTGCTGGATATGAGATACTGCTTCCTCCTGGTACTGTGACCCCTGCTTCCTTGGTCACTGGGAGAAGAATGCTCCACTGCCCCAGGTGGAAGCATCTGATTGGCTAGGCCTGCTCACAAACACTGTCTGCCAGTGAGGAGAAGGAAAGCTAGATTCTGGCTTTGTCCGTTTCTAGGGCAGGAGGCAGGTTCTGTCTTCTACCGAGACTCATGCTGTGGGAATGCCCCCAGTGGAGGAGGAGGTTTGGTAACTAAACAGTCAAAAACCTGCCAAGTAGCCACATAAGCCAGTCAGTGGCTTCAAGTAGGCATACTAGTATATGGAAAGAGGCCTTGAATAACATTTCTTTTTAATATGTATCTATTTATTATTAAGACATAGTCTCATTCCCGTTGCCTAGGCTGGAGTGCAGTGGTGTGATCTTGGTTCACTGCAGCCTCAACTTCCCAGGCTCAAGCAATTCCCACCTCAGCCTCCCAAGTAGCTGGGACTACAGGTGCACACCACCATGCCCAGATAATTTTTGTATTTTTTATAGACAGGGGTTTCATCATGTTGGCCAAGCTGGTCTCAAACTCCTGTGTTCAAGCAGTCCTCCCACCTTGGCCTCCCAAAGTGCTGGGATTACAGGCATGAACCACCCCATGCCTGGCATTGAATAACATGCAAATGGAACATCTAGAATCAAACCAGATGATGAAAGAACTCTAATGATTAATGGTAAAATTCATAAATTTTAGTGTATCTCTCATTCATCTTAAGAGAGGTGGGATAACATGGAGCCTTTCTACTCAAAATGATTTATTTCCATCATTATAATCCCACATGGAAGTGTGGAAAACACTTAGGCCTACCTATCCCTTGTCCTCTCTGACTTTACCACAGTTACCTGTGATGAGACATACAAGTGCCTCACAAGAGGAGAACAAGAGCTTCTTTTGGTTATAGGAGAGACGCAGTTCTGGGCAAATGCTGACCAAGCCATTTGTCAGAATCATCATTGTGATAGACATTCAAGTCGGGGTGTCCCTATGGAGACTTATGGAGAGAGGGGCAGGTCAGGGAGAAAGGGAAGTCCTTTCCCATGGGAAGACATGAGAGTTGACAGGAATGAGCTCTTGAAAGTGAATAGCTACTGCCAGGGTAGAGTCCATGCTCCACACCCCTCGCTGTCACGCCTTCTGCAGAGCTGTCCTTCCCACTGTCAGGTTTATTATTTACTGAACACTTGGAGTCAGACACTATGCTAGAGACTTAAGGTGCAAAGATGAAAACGTAGTCTCTTCCCTAAAGGAGATCGACCTTGGTATAGTGGGGAAGATACACAAAGAAATATAAAGCAATATTTTTAGAGCACACATCAGTATGTGGAATTGTGCATATTTTTATCTTTACTTATTCACTCTCTCTTCCCCACCATTAAAATGTAACAGACTTTGTACATTCACTGCTGTATCTGGAGTGCCCCAGCACATAGAGTCTAGGAAATGTTAGGAATTCAATAAATGTTTATAATATCTATGATGAAAGCATATCAGAAAGAGTGCTCAAGGCTGCTGAGGAAGACCAAGGAAGACTTCCCAGAGGAGGAAGCACCACATCACTATTATTCAATTCCATTTTGGTGGGTTGTGTTATTGGACAAGGATTTTGCATATTTCCCTATATTCGTTACTCATGCTCTTTGGCAGTGGGCTTAGCCATGAGACTTGTTTAGACAATGGGATGGTAGCAAACTTGATGCAAGTGGAAACTTGAAATGTGCTTAAAGGTGTCTGATTGCTCTTTCGGAACCCTGCCACCACCAGAAACACAGACCCAGACTAGCCTGCTGGGAGAGATGAGACCATATGGAACAGAGCTGAGTGGCCTCAGCTGAAGGCCATCGTAGGCCAGCTAGCCCCAGGTGAGTGGGCAGCTGATTGCAGATGCATGACTGAGCCCAGTCCAGATCAGCAAAACTTCCCAGCTGAACCACAGAAAAATGAGAAACAACAAATGGCTGGCTTGAGCCACTAAGCTTTGGGGCAGTAAATAACTGATACATCTACTATCTCACTCAACAAAACCTGTAAAATAGTAGTTTTTACTGCCACTTCAAATACAAGAAAACTGAAGCTCAGAAACAAACAAATAGGAGAGAAACAGAATTTCCATTGAGTCTCCTGAGTCTTTGGACTTCAAATCTGGTACTTTTGTCCTTAGACCACAGCTGCCTTGATGTTTAAAAACACGAGTCTGATGGCTCAAGGGAGCCTACAAATTAATTATGTCAAAAAGAGGGAGGAAAGGAGAGAAGGAATGAAGGAAAAAGGGAGAGAAGGAGGGCAAGAGGGAAGAAAAGAGGGACAGAGGTAGGAAGGAGGAATATGTTTGACCCCCAAGCCAATATAGTTCCTCCATGAATTTAGCCTCACAGGTGGCACTTAGAGAATCTTAAGCGATGTCTAATATACACAATAGGCTAACTTAAGAAGTGGGTTAAAGAGAACATTTTAAAGAATGAATCAGGGAAAGAGAGGTAGACAAGACATGGCAGGATAAAAGATGTGTATGTTTCTGTGAGACCAATGAAAGGAAATTCTCTCCGGGAGGTGGCATTAAATCTAAGATTCGAATAACAAGAAAGAACCGGGATGAGGGAGAACAACATTCCAAAGCAAGGGGACAGCTGTGGCAAAGGCTAAAACAAGCTTGGCGAGATCGAGGACCCACAAAAGGACCCAAGTGGCTTGACTGAAGTAGTTTTGGGGAGGGACAGATTTCATTTTCAGTGGCATCTGACATATGTTTTTAAAAGAAGACTTTAGAGAATGGATTGTGGGGACAATGGATTGGAGGCAGGTAAACACAAAAATAGGAAGACCAAATAAGAGGTTATCACAGTTGTCCATGCAAGAGATGCTGGCTGGGTGTGGTGGCTCACGCCTGTAATCTCAACAGTTTGAGAGAACAAGGCGGGAGGATTGCTTGAGGTCACGAGTTCAAGACCAGCCTGAACAATATAGCAAAACCCTGTCTCTACAAAATAATTTTTGTAGTTAATGAAATGTGGTGGTGTGTGCTTGTAGTCCCAGCTACTTGGGAGCCTGAGGTGGGAGGATTCTATGAGCTCAGGAGTTTGAGAATCCAGTGAGCTGTGATCATGCCTCTGTGTTTGAGCCTGGGCAAGAGACCCTGTCCCTTAAAACAGAGAGATGCTGGTTGCTGGACTATGGTGATGGCCACAAAGATGGTAAAAAGTGACTTTCTCTTCGAAGTTGTCAACCAGATGTAACAATGAATTAGATATGAGGGAAAGATAGAAATCATGAAAGACACTCACGTTTTGACTTGAACGGCTTGGTAGATGGTGGTGCCATTTACTGACACGTGGATGGCCGCAGAAAGAAAGGGATTTTTTTTTTCCAGAGTGGGGGATTAATAGGAAAAGAAGAATGAGGAGAAGATAAAAGGAACAAAGGGTAAAAACGCAGGACCAATGTTGGGGAGCTGTAGGGTGGCCTCCTGTAGAGTATCACTCCAGGCATCAGTGCCTTGGGCTGTGTGTCTCTGATCTGATGTTTTGATGTATATGAATGATCCAGGAAGGTCTGATGGTTATGCAATAAAAACAAACAATTAAAAACTAAAATAGAACCACAGCACTGCTGAGGAACAGCTTGTTAATAAACAGCAGCAGCTAAAGGCAGAGGATGCAAAGTCTGTCTTTCCTTCCCTAACCCAAGCACAGCACACATGCGAGACCAGCACTCTGCCGTGGCGAGTCCGTGGGTAACCACCTCCTTTTCCATACACACCCTCTCTGCCACAAAGGAAACAAGAGACTGTTGGGTCTGTTTTCTAATACAGCTCACACTTTTAAAGTACTTCAGATAATTGGTGATGAAGGCTCAGTGGGGTGAACAGGAAAGATGCCATTATTCCCAGTTTTTAAATGAGGAATCAAGAGTCAGGGCCACATGGGTAATAAGTGGTGGAGCTGGGACTAGAACCTAGGTCTTTGAACACCTAGGTCAGTATGCCATGGCCCTGGGCTACCCTTCCTTCCCAAGCCTGACTCTGTGTCACTGTTGGCCAGCCCTCTATGTTTTCCATGCCTGTTCCCCCACGTCTTTGGAACCTTCTCTTGTCAACTCCTCCTTCTTCCTGTCCTCGGCACCCACCTTTCCTCACTCCCTTCCTCCTTAATATGAACTCCATGGTTCATCCTTTCAATCCTTCTCTTGCAAATTTAGTAAAACCCCCATGATGGCACATCCTGTGGCAGTGCGAAGTTAGCAGCCTGTAATTGGTGGTTGGCTCCCATCTTCCACCCAACCCCTATCCTCATTTCACTAACCGAGTTATAACAAGGCTCTTCATTTTATGCAATTCATTTTTTGTATCTCACATATAATGTTGTGGTGGGGTTTGACTCTGCCATCAGCTCCTTTTTCCTGTGCTCTTTCATATCTGGATGACTCACCGTTCATCTTCTTGGGCTCAGTACTCAGGCTGCTGGGCACTGCTGCAGGAAATCACTGACTGATCTGATTAGGCCAATTCCTTCCCTGGTGGGCCACAGGCCCTGCTCTGAAATCCTGCTCTACCTCTGGTTTGTTTTTCTACATTCTGTTTCAAGTCTCTCTGTTCTCTTCAAACCTCAGATTTCTTGCTTGCTTTAAGGAGATAATGTGCCTTCCTACTTCACAGAAATAATAGAAACCATTACACAGAAACAAGTTCAATTTCTGGCCACGAGATCTATATACACTTTCCTGCTTTTGTATTCATCCTTTCGCTTCCAGTTACGGCGGAGGACGTGGTCCCTCTCAGTTCCAACATCTCTCCAACCACCTGTGCTGTGAATCTCATCTTTTGTCTTTTAGCTTGTGTGTTTCCAACTTTACCCTCAATAAGTTCAAATGTTTCTTTTAAAAAATAAAACAAAAACCCCTCTTAGACCCCCATCTGCCTATTCTTGCCATTCTTTTGTCAATCTCCATTTCTTCATAGCAAATTTCTAATCTTTACCATATTTTAAATTCTCATTCGCCATTCCACTGCATACCAAACCTGGCTTCCTTCCCCAGTGCTCTAAGGACACCTGCTCCACTGACTAAGGTCACCAACCATCTCAACGTTGCTACATTCGAGGAACACTTCCGCATCTGATTTTCTCTCTCAGAGCCATGGCATATAGTTAATCATTCCACACTCACTGTCAGGACAGACGCTTGGCTTTGACGGCACCATTCCCACTACGTTTCCTTCTAACTAGCTGACCGGACGTTCTTTTACACTCGGCTCTGCAACCTCTCGCTCTTCCTCTACCCAGATATTAAATTTCTCTTCTCATCTGACACCCTCCTCAGATGATCCTGTCCATATCCTGTGCACTTATAACTCCAGAAGCTTGAACTATGGCCAAGAACTTTCTACTGAGTATCAGACCCATGGATCCATCTGCCCACCTGATATCCCCATGGGATAATAGGCCTCAAAAGGAACACGTGCAGACCTGAACTTGTGATCTTTCCCCTCAACACTCTACTCTTCCTTTGGTGAATACACCCTCCCCACTCCATCCCTCTGCCATCCACTCAGCTGTGCCTATAAAAATCTGTGGAGCTGGCCAGGCATGGTGGCTTACGCCTGTAATCCCAGCACTTTGGAGGGCCGAGGTGGGCGGATCACCTGACGTCTAGAGTTTGAGGCCAACCTGATCAACATGGAGAAACTGCATCTCTACTAAAAATTCAAAAATTGTCTGGGCATGGTGGCACATGCCTGTAATCCCAGCTACTCTGGAGGCTGAGGCAGGAGAATCGCTTGAACCCAGGAGGTGGAGGTTGTGGTAAGCTGAGATCGCTCCACTGCACTCCAGCCTGAGCAACAAGAGTGAGACTCTATCTCAAAAAAAAAAACAAAAACAAAAACAAAAAGCCAAACAAATAAAAATCCTCGGAGTTACCTGGACTCCTTATTAGTACTATCATTCTTGTCTACTTAGCACCCATTCACCTTTGTACTGGGAATAGCTTTTTAAATTTCCTTTCCTGCTCACAGTGTATTTACTCCAGTGAGATTAATCCTACCCTTTAGCTCCATGGGTAATCATGTTACCCAGGACTAGCCAATGAGGCTCAATTCTAGGAAGTTTCCTAAAAATATTGAGAAGTTGCCTACTTCTGGAGTTGCTAATCTCTGAGGATGTGAACCTAGAGCTGCCAACAGCTATTTTTCCACCACAAGGAAAGAGCTTTTCAGAGAGAGTGAAGCCAACACAGCAGATAAAGAATTGGAAAGAGAACTACTCTTGAAGACATCATCTGAACTCCTGGATCCTGTCATATGGAAGTATCTGATCTACCCTCAGGACTTTTCTTTCACTGGAATCAATGCATTTTCATTTAGGCTTAAGCCAGTTTGAGTGGGGTTACAATCACCTGTACAGAAACAGTGCCGACAGATATATCATTCTTAGCTCCTCTCCTTCCTTTACGTTTCCCTAACCTCTCCTCATCCAATCAGTCCCCAAGTCTTTTTGGTTCTACTTGCCAATTTACTAAATATCTCTGAAATCACTCTTCTTCAATCCATTCCAGCCCTTACTTTAGGCCAAGCTATCATCTCTCAGCTGCTCAACCACAATGGCCTTCTAACTGGTTCCTTGTACCCAGTCCTGTCCCTTTCATCTACTCTGATATAGTTTGGCTGTGTCCCTACCCAAATCTCATCTTGAATTCCCATGTGTTGTGGGAGGGACCCAGTGGGAGGTAATTGAATCATGGGGGCAGGTCTTTCCTGTGCTGTTCTCATGATAGTGAATAAGTCTCATTTGATCTGATGGTTTTAAAACGAGGGGTTCCACTGCACAAACTCTCTCTCTCTGCCTGGTGCCGTCCATGTAAGACATGACTTGCTCCTCCTTGCCTTCTGCTGTGATCGTGAGGCTTCCCTAGTCACATGGAACTATAATTACCTCTTTCTTTTGTAAATTACCCAGTCTCTAGTATGTCTTTATCAGCAGTGTGAATACAAACTAATGCATACTCTTTACCCAGTAGTCAGCCTGATCTTGGTAAAATATAAATCTCAAAGCTCTTCATTGCTCCCTCTTACCCACATAATCCAGTCCAAAATTGTTCACATGGCCTACAGGCTCTGAACAAGCTGCCCCATGCCTTCTTTCCCAGCTTTCTCTCATTCCATCTTCCCCCTAATTCCCTTTATCCCAGCCATGCTAGAAACTACTCCTAAACCTCAGCACTTTGGCAAATGCTGGTCCCACTGCCTGAAACAGCCTTCTCCTCCCTCTCTTCTTAACCAATTCCAATTTCAATGCGATTTCTCTGGAGAAGGCTGCCATAATATACCGAACAAGACCCCTTTCTTCCCTGAGCCACCTCTCATACCTGGACACCTTATATCCTATCCTTTGCTTTTTCAGCATTTGTCTTTGTCATCACCTAATTAAGCATTTAATGTTAATGATTAACTGGAGGTCAGGTTCCCTCCCTAGACTACAATCTCCATGAGGATAGGGACCATGGCAGTTTGGTTCACCACTACAGCTTATCATAGGGTCGGATGTAAGTTTTGACTGATTTTCCTTTGTTCTTGGCTGGAGGGACAGGCAGAGGGGAAACTTAAAGAAAAACAGAGATGTTTTCCAGGCTTTTGAGCAGGTTTACAGATTTCATTTTAGATGAGAAGCTTTACATTTCAGCAGTTGACCATCTGTTATACCATTAAGGCAGTATCTCTTGCAGGTGAAGATACAGCAAAAAGTTGGGCAATTTAAAAAAAAATCTGGTTTATGTAAAGAACAAAATCCGAAAGAAAAAAAAAAAGAAAGCTTCCCTGTTTTTTTTCAGCAAGGAATTTCATGAAAAAAATAATAAAAGGAGGGAGGAAGCCATGCTGGACTGAAGAGCTTTCAGGGATACAATCCTAGATGCAACACAGGGCCCTAGGTTTGAGTTTGCTTTGGACAAACCAACTGGAAAGGACGTTTTTGGGGACGAGCAGGAGGAATTTGAATACAGACTGGGTTTTAGATAAGATGAAAATTTATTGGCAAGGAAAGATGGAGATCATTAACTAAAAAAAGCAGGTTACAAACAGCATGTACAACATGATCTCATTTTGGTAAAAATATGTATATGTATATTTATACACGCATAGAAAAAGCTTTAAGGATAGACACACAGGTGTTAACAGTGGTAATCTATGGGTGGTAGGAATATGGTGCTATCATTTTCTTATTTTTCTTTATCTGAATGTATAACTTTCGACAAGGCACAAATGCTGCTTTTATAATAATAAAAATTAAAACATGAACTCATTTTAGAAAATTTTAAAGCAGGCTTAAGCAGACCCAGATTTTTACTGAAAGCTGTCCAGGACATTTTTTTCTATGTTCTCCACCTTAGAAATGAATAGTGTGTCCCAACTTCTGAGTAGATCTCCGCATGAAGGATTAAAAATTTTCTCAGTCCTTGAACTAAAAGTGAATCAATCAGGTATTGAGCATGCATACATTTTCCACTGGCAATGTCAGTAAAGGACCTTCCCATCAGCTGCAGGAAAGGTTGCAAGAAAGTAACCCTTACAGGAAGTGCTCACATAATTACCAGGCAACTTCTATGCAGCCATTTCCCACTCTAGTGGAAAAATCCACAGTTCATCAACTGTTAAGGCTCATAAGTATGTAGAAAATTTGGAAAATGCTGAATTCCAATGTTATCTGAGAAGTGAAGGAAAGAGAGTTTTAAAGAAAACCATGGAAGACTAGAAAGGTCACGATCGGACACTATTAAGCTGAATATCAAGGATCTTTAACAAGCCCCAGCCTCATCCCAAAGAAATTGGAAAAATTCCCAGCCATGGTGGTCCTTATATGCTTCATCTGTGAAATTTGATCTAGATAAAATCTAACATTTTTATTTGCTTTACAGCATGGTTCATTACATAACAAAATATTATATTGCATACTAAGTCACAACATTAAATATTTCAAGAGAATTTTGCTAATATCCTCTTCCTGGATTCTTACATGGTGGAGGAAGTTGCCTGTAGAGGGCACTAGTCAGTTAACAACATCTGAATCGGTAAGAGCAAGAAGGAACCTCAGGGATCACTTGGTGGATCCCTCTCTTACAGAGAAGAAACTGAGCCCCAGTGAGATTAGGGGACTTGCACAGAGTCACACAGTTGGCATTTGCACAGGGCTAGATGGAAAAAAGAACTCTGATTCATGTTAAAAAGCAAAAACAAAACCCAAAAAACTTACAGTGGCCTAGAAGTTGAATTGCAGTTAGTTGTTCTTTTAATGAATCACCTCTAAAAATAATAAAAAGGTCACCATCACCATAAAACAAGGAGACCATCCCAGGAAACCTTCTCTTCAAGACATTTTTCTAGGAAACAATTAATTCCAATGTCACTCCCATCCACAGGGTTATTCAGTGAAATTCCCCTAACCCATAACCGTTTTATTGATAACCTTTGCTGTGTAAACATCTTTTGCCAAATTTACACAGCCCTCAAATTGCCCTGGGGGACAGGATGGTGTATAAGAAGAGGGGATGGACTTCTTTTTCTTCCTTACAACCCCATCAACAGCAGTTAAGTATCAACCAATGGACTGGATCTACTTCATTCACTGGTTAAAATTAGACAAACAACTAGACTGGCAATGTGGCTCCCTGAGGCTGGTGTCTGGTTATTTCAGTCCCCTTATGATCAGATTAGATCCATCCACTTTGGAGGATTGCCCTTTCCTTACCAATATACCAGAAACCAGTTTAGCTGTTTGAATACTGCACATGGACCCAGGCTCTGTAAAACCATGACTAGATGTTTGATGTGTTATCTTTGGGTTTTTCTGTTTGTTGTCATTTTGAGAAACAGATGTGTAGGTGGTAACATGCTGAAGTAGAATCATCAACTTTGGAGCCCACTAGACAAGGCTTAAATTCTGCCTCCACTCATGTGTCAGCTGGATCTCCTCCCTATATTACTTGACTCTGAGTGATCAGATTTCTCATCATAGTATTTGCCTCACAGAATGAGGACTAAAGGAGGAAATTCATATGAAGTGCCTAGATCAGCACCTGGCACTGTACAAGTGAGTCTCCCACTTGAAGAATATGGCCAGTTTTCAGAATCAAAAGAGTAAGCAGTAGAATTCCACAATGTAATGAATTCAAGGTCATGGCTATTAAAGGAAGGTATTGTCTTTAAAACGTCCCATGAAAAATAGCTTAGATAAATATTCCAGTGGGTGAGCTTCAGGAAAGTAGTTTTTAACCTACTCCAAGCTAGTGCCATGGTGTTCTCATTGATCCTCTACTTTTATAAGCAGTGGCACTACTAAGTTACAGCCTAAATTCCCCCATGCATTTTAGTGGTGATGTGAGAGCATGCTCAGTTAAGAACGTGGAGGGAAGGATTGAGGAGAGTTAGCCACCTCTCCCTACACAATATTTCTGGGGTGCAGAGAGAACACTTCTGCTTCCTTTTAAACCCAGTAAAGGCATGTTGATCTAAGCACAGAAGCACCATTGTGATAGCATTTTTTCACAGTTTTACCCAGTTGATTTGTACCCACTGAGTCCATAGTATGTCTAGGGCACTGGACATGTATTATTTCATTCAAACTCTATCACAACTTGATGAAGAAAACACGATTATTAACCTCCATATATTAATGGAGGGGCTGAGGTTTGGAGAAAGTATGTTGCTCGCCCAGTCATGCAAGACGTACGGTGGTGAAGCCAGGATGGAGCCCGGCAGCAACATCTGTGTCTCTCTTCCTTCCTGCCACCTCTTTCATCTCTTTCGTATTTTTTTGACTTTTCTGTATGTGGTAATAATGGGCAAGAGGGCAGGGGCAAAAAATCAAGGAACTTAAGGAATACACTGAGATCTGAAACTATTTATATCCACACAATCTATGTGAACATGACTTTACTATTCCACAGTCTTCATCAGCAAAACTTTACTGTTCCAGAAGACCCTTCCTCAGAAGATAACAGTTAAAAATAACTGTATCGTTCATTCCAGGAACTTCCCCAAAAATGCATCAGCGTGTCAACAGAAAGCATCAAAGGGAAATTTTAAAATTTGAGCATTTTCAAGTCTTTGTCCTCAAAATCTTCACCTTGTTGTGTCCACCAAGTCTAAGTTATTATGTTATGGTCCTCACTCAACCCTAACCAGACCTTCCTGGCTCCCACACTGAAAGATACACATTAGAAAAAAAACAAACAGACTTCACAATCTTAAAAATATTCCCAACTTGGCTCCATCCCCTACCCCTACCTCGAGACTCTACTGAGACTCTTTGTCAATAGTGTCCTCCATTACCTTTAAGGCATCAGGGCATGATTTTGCCTCCTAGGGAATATTTGGCCACGTCTGGCAACATTTCTGGTTGTCATGACTGGGGCTGTTCCTGGCATCTAGAGGGCAGAAGTCAGGAATGCTGCTAAACATCCAATAATGCACAGGACAGCTTCCTCTCCCAATAAAGACTATCCAGTATCAACAGATTATTTTAATAGCATTTTGGAGAGCCACTAATTAGCAGTATCTCAGTTAGTGCTATGAAGAAGCTTCCCCAACTCTGAACTCTTCTGGTTATGTTCTTACTCTCTTGATTGCCAGCATTTTTGTAGGTTCCTGAGCCCCGAATCCATGAAGCCCATCCTTAAGAAATTTCATTCCCAGAGACTAGACTGTAGACATTTACCTATCCTTCTTCTTATGGGGTTTTCTGTCTCCTAAGACAAGATCACTTGGTGGCTCAGTTATTTTCTTTTTTTAGGCAGGGTCTTGCTCTGTTGCCCAGGCTGTAATGCAGTGGCACAATGATGGCTTACTGCAGCCTTCACCTCCAGGCATCAGGTGATCCTCCCAGCTCAGCCTCCCGAGTAGGTGGGATTGCCGGTGTCAGCCACCCCACCCAGCCAAGTTATCTTTAATTTCTACATTTTGTGTTGTGTATCAGTTGTTTGAAATGATGAACCTGAGTCCACAATTTTTTTAGAAGATGCTCTTAACTATCTTAATGACAGAGTTCCTGAAGTTGTGAAGATGACTTTACTGAACAAGAAGCATGTTTTCCTTATAGACAAATAGGACTAATTCATATTACTGATAAAGTAATATAGATTTAAAAATACTGCCTCTTGAAATTAGCACTTTGACTTTCACCTTTTCTTCTAGATATTTCCACTGGTAACAGATTTTCCCTGGAAGTCAGTGTTTGGAGTTATAAGATCAATTTGTGACCCAAAAATATAAATGGTCTACATTTTTTCCTGTTTGTGATGAGTAAAAGGCAAAAGCAAAACGAAAAAAGAAACCTGATATTACTTCACCCTTGAAATATTGTGCAATGATTTTCTGAAGGTAAGTACAGGCTCTGTATCTTGAGAACTTAATGAAGTTAAACAGCAGTCCTCACTCTGGGCACAGAAGTCACAGCTTACAGTGCTGGAACGAGGCCGGGGATGATGTCATCCTGGGCAGAGACCTTATCCATAATCCCACAGTGCATTTGTATTAGGCAGTGATGTCTCTGTCACCAGGAACTTCACTGAGCCTTCCTCAAGCTCTCAAGCATGTCACAGAAATATTGTCTATCTCAAAATTTGCCCTAGAAAGTTGTTAGGAAGTTTTCCTTTTTAAAAGTTCTTATCTTGAGTCTTGTGGGGATTCATTCCGATTCCCAGAATTGGCATAAAGATTTTTAAAGTGAGAACATTTGAGCTAAAGAAGGTACAGAAAGAAATCTTATCTCAACTTCGCTTACCTGACTAAAGCAGGGCCTCCAGAAAATACAGTTGCCATTAACCCCCGTCTAAGGGAGTTTCTGGAATTCACTTGCTAGAGAGACAGAATGCCCATTGGCATTAGCATAAAAAACCTCAACAGAACCTTCCATGCCTTCTCATTAAAGCCCTAACCCCTCTCCTCTTTGTTAAGTTTGGTATATGAATCCTTTAATCTCAGGCTATTGAGTGAGTTCTTATTTCTGAGAATGTCTGTGTATGTGTAAATCACCTGTTTTTTTCTCCTGTTAATCTGTCTATTGTTAGTTAATTTATGGACCTCCAACCACTGGAACTAAATTGGATGAGGTTTCTCCCAACAGTTTTGGTGACCGGGATGGGACAGTTGGGACTCTCTGCTCCTTCAGAAACTGCAGCTAAGATATCAGGATCTCTGACTATGCTAACAAAGATAAATTTCTTAGCAGCCAGATTCCAAGATCTCTGCTCAGAATCCCGTCAAGTGAGGGTGGTAAGAGCATCTTTTTGTCTTTTCTTTCCAAGATTTAGATCGGCAGGAGAAAACACTAGGAACTTATTTTGACTGCCTTGTGACTTGGTTTGAATACTTTTAAAAATAGATCTTTTCCTTCACGGGGACAGCTATTGTGTCCTTTCTGTCTCCTTTTGTATCCTGATAGTTTGGCTTGGATTGAGTCAGCATGTTCACTCTCTGGCTTTCCACATGCTGTAGGGTGCAGATTGTCTGGTCTGTGCACAGAATTAGCCAATTGTCAGGTTGGGGCTCAAGGATTTATAGCTGGCTGGAGAGAAATTTGGGTAGCCTGGGCATCCCATTTTCAGCTGGAATTATGCTGACTGTTCCAAAGCTAAGGGGGTTTGTCTAAGTGTAAACAAAGGGTCTCAGCCCATAAAAGCCCTTATTTTCTCTTTCCTGTTGTCTTGCTGGTGGAGAGAAGTCCCATCTCAGTATTACCTGCCAAGACTCATGGATTCATAGGTTCCATGTTATGGCTGACTGGAGGCAGGAGTTTTCACAAATCTCATTCTTACTGCCTGTAGCAATGGCGATCTTTGCTTTCATTCTCTTTGGCTGTCTTTGGAAATGATTTTGAATCACGGGAGCTGCATCTGTACCCTCTATGGGGGGTGTTTCTTGTGTCCATGATTAAGACATAAGACAGGTTTGTTCATTCTGAGTCGCATTTTGGAAAAAGTATACCTTTGGAGATGCTAAATCATCAATGGCCAGACAGCAGATCCTTTGATTTGAAACAACTTTTACATTTGAGAGGATTTTCAGAAAGCTCTCATCCAAAACAAATGTCCTATTACCAATATGGGAGGATCAGAATGAAAGGCCATTAAAAATAAAAGTATCACAGCTAGCCTAAAAGCCTCCCTCAGCAAAACTAACAGAAGTCAGATCTAGAATAAAAATTGAAATTTACACTCAGCATAAAGTCTCCCCCTCCCCTGCACCATCACCTTCCTCCTGCAAATGGCCCAGTTGGAGGCTAATATTTAGAGCCTGTTGGGAATCCATCTTCCCTCCCACTCTGAAGTTTAACTGGGCTAAAGTGGAGCAATGTATTCAGAGGAAAGGAATACATCCTGAAGTCTTTGTTGAATGACTTATAAAAACATTCCAAAGACACATAGCTCTAAATCCAGAGTTCTGGATCATTGAAAATCTCTTGGTTTCCACCTTAATTGGAAATCTTATCTCCACTATAAAGAAACAAATTAAAAATACTATAGTTGGATAGGCAGGCCAGTTCCTTAATGCTATTACTGAGGCGATCTGCTATGGTATGAATGTTTGCTCCTTCCACAACTCATGTTGAAATGTAATTGCCATTGTAACAGTATTAAGAGTTAGGACCTTTAAGAGATGATTAGGCCCTTATGGGTGGTATTGGTCCCCTTATAAAAGCATGAGTACAACCCCCTCTTGTCCTCTCTCTTACTTTTCCACTTTCCACCATGGGATAATGCAGCAAGAAGGTCCTTGTCAGATTCCAGCAGCTTGACGTTGGACTTCCTGGCCTTCAGAACTGTGTGACAGTACCTTTCTGTTTATTATTAATTACTCAGTCATGAAACCACCTTTGAAAAATTATAACAGTGAGAAAATTGTGACAGTGAAAGAGATCTGACCTAACTGACTCCATCTTGCCTTTAACTTCCAAACTGCCCTTGTTCATTCCTGGGCATAGACCAAGCTAACTATAGGAGGAATTTAGTTTATAGGTTAACTTTGAAACAAAGATGATAACAGCTTTTTCCTGACACAATCTTCTTCTTGCCTGGGGACCAGACCACCTTATTAAAACTAACAAATTAGCCATGAGATTCGAAATTATGGTTCAGGATAGGATTCAGCCAAGATTCCTAACCTCCCCAGTCGCTCTTATGGATCAACGACCTATTGTAAAACTTAAGATTAGTGTTCCAGATATCTTTCAGACCCTGCCTTCTGACGGGCGCCACCCAGACTGGTAATCTGGCTCAACCAGTTTTGCTATCCCATCCAGAAACAGAAGACAGCAAGAAGAACCCACTTGGATCCCCCTGTGATTTCATCTCTGACCAACCAGTCAGCACTCCCCATTCACTAGCCCATCAAATTATCCTTAAAAAACCCTAGTCTTCGAATTTTCGGGGAGATTGATCTGGGTAATAAAACTCAGGTTTCCCATTTAGTTGGCTCTGTGTGCATTAAACCCTTTTTCCTTTGTAATTCCCCTGTCTTGATAAATCAGCTCTATCTGAGCAACAGGCAAGAAGAACCCATTGGGCAGTTAACAGTCTCAGATATTCTGTTATAGCAACACAAAATAGACCAAGACGTTCTCCCCTAATTCTCTGAAGAATTACAAATACTGTCCTTACCTTATGAATCAAGTCTTTACAAAGATGGTAACAGGGCTCTAAAGATAACCCAAAGCCCACCTATATTTCTTATCAATCCCAAAGCCTCTCCTATTTGTCTCAAGATGCTTGCTGATACTTTAAAGAAGTCAAGACATTAGGAAAGGGAAGAATGATCAAATGAGAAGGTGTACTTAACCTCACTATATTAGATTTGTATGGGTAAATGCTATGAACATAAGTACTTCAGAAAGTATATGAGTTAAAACCCTCATTGTCCATATGTCCTAATATAATGTTAGGAGTCATAATTCCAGTTATTATCATAAATGTTTTATGTCATCAAAACAACCAAATTTCCTTGTTAATTGCATTATTTTTATAATAAACTCTCATCAAAGTTTTAGCCATTGCCATTTTAAGTCTTTTTTCTTTTTCTTTTTTTTTTTATTATATATGCTTTATTACACTTTTAGATTCTGGGGTACATGTGAAGAACATGCAGGATTGTTGCATAGGTACATACATGGCAATGTGGTTTGCTGCCTCCATCTCCATCACCTATATCTGGCATTTCTCCCTGTGTTATCCTTCCCCAACTCCCTACCCCAGCTGTCCCTCCCCTAGTCCCCACTGACAGACCCCAGTGTGTGATGCTCCCCTCCCTGTGTCCATGTGTTCTCATTGTTCAACACCCACCTATGAGTGAGAACATACAGTGTTTGATTTTCTGTTCTTGTGTCAGTTTGCTGAGAATGATGGTTTCCAGGTTCATCCATGTCCCTACAAAGGACATGAACTCATCGTTTTTCACGGCTGCATAGTATTCCATGGTGTATATGTGCCACATTTTCCCTGTCCAGTCTATCATCGATGGACATTTGGGTTGGTTCCAAGTCTTTGCTATTGTAAATAGTGTTGTAATGAACATACGTGCGCATGTGTCTTTATAATA